>OZ022394.1:21123950-21270436 GCA_963989295.1 Ametastegia equiseti
GAGACTCTCAACGCGCATCTCCATCTCACGGGGATAAGGCGAAGCTCGTACAATTAATGGAAATCGCCACGCAATTGGCAACTTGCTCCGATGAAAACGGGCCGATACAAATTTGTCCAATCTCTAATGTCTAACTAATGCAAGACGTCTAAACTTATGAGCGTATCAAAATTTTCAATTTAGAATTACGGTTCAAGGGTTTTGTGAATTCTCGTAAATTAACATATTTTATTATGAATAAAATAAACACAAGAGACAGAGGGAGAGTAGAATGGCGGACATCGGTATCGATTTTGACAATCGAGTTTCGACTCTACATGATTCTATCAAGTTTCGTAAACTTTCGGTTCCGAAAAAAAAAAACGTACCATCTGACGTGTATGGAAAATATTGTGTTATAGATCCGCGTATACCGAATGAGCTCAAAGAAAACATAGCCAAAAACTAGCTGCAAATAGAATAGATAGTAACGTTCGATTAATATGTTCGAAATGGCTGCGAAAAAAGATCAAAAAGAAGAAACGGCGGTGAGTTTTGTTATTTGGTTAATTATTTAATAACTGTATATCACTTTGCCGGTTTAACCTCAACATATTCTCAACCACACAATATGGAAAGTAGATTTTCAATATATTTTTTTTTTTTCGAATACTTAATTTACCCCCATTTTTCTCCTATTCAGCTAGTGAAAGTCAACAAATGGGACGGATCCGCGGTGAAAAATGCTCTCGATGATGCAGTGAAGGATATTCTTACCAGAAAATACAACTATGTTGAGAATTTTTCACTCCTTGATGGGCGGCTAGCTTTGTGCGGAATTGCTGTTGGCGTAGCTATGGTAGCTCTTCTCTGGGACTACATGAATCCATTCCCAGTTTCAAAACCCGTACTGGTTGCTTGCGTTTCTGAGTATTTTGTCGTCATGGGCGTTCTCACTCTTTACACAACTTACAAGGAGAAGGGAATCTTCGTCGTCGCTACTCAAAGGTGGCAAAATGTTCATATTGAGTTCAAAATTACGTCTCAATTATGAAACAAAATCTAATATCACAATTTTTTCAATTTTTATCAAAAGTTTCAACTCCGTTATTCTATTATTTTGCTATTTCGAGGCCAGATTTCACTTCGTCAATCCCGAAAACAAGTAGACACAGAATTCCGTTGAGTTCGCAGTGTTTTTTCAATCCCATTAGATCCATTTTGAAGTTGAAATCGTAATTAGGGACTTGGAAAACTTTGCAACGCTAATTTTCATAAGAAACTTATGACTTTTTACATACTTCGCGTTCCGTCGTTCTAAATTTATTGATATTTCGATCTCCAATTCAACTACGAGACTCTACCATGGTTTATTTTTGTAAAATATCAAGAGTTTTTTTTTTCGTTTCACGATTACAGAGACCCGGCAGGATTTGATCCCGAATTAGTATGGGAAGCGAGTTCCTATCTGAAAAAATACGACGACAAATACAACTTGGTATTGTCGGTGAGAGACGAGAAAGCTGGGACTTCCAACGAGACATCGGTAACAAATTCCGTTGCTAAATTCATCGACAGCAATGGAATAATTATTCCCGAACTGGTCGAAGTGATGGTCAGCAATATGCACGACAGTTTAACTGCTAGTCGCAAAGATAAATAGAGTTGTAGTTCGATTATCTAGACTTTATTTAATGAATATAAGAATAAAAATTGAAAATCTCTCATTCCACGTTTTTGTTTTCTTTTTGTCTTTTTTTTTTCTTTTCTTGTAATCAAAAGACGAAAGTTATTATTTGACTGAATATTTATTATTCCGAGTGAATAAACTTGTCTGAGAATAAATGAATATCAAACGAATATGAAGTTTACCCTCACTTTCTTGTCTCTTTTCAATAATTTAAACTATTTTCAAGCTTTTCAAAACTCATCTGAGCCTTTTGTTTAAAAATTCAGGCTTGGAAATGATTTTTTTGGGAAATCCACAGCAGCTTTTCCTCAAGCTTTTTAGGCACACACAAATAATCATATAGTGTCGGTTGATAAAATACAAAATAGTATTATAATAATCATTACATGAAACGACGTATTATTTCATTCATATTTTCTCATCCTCCGAAAGAAAAAAAAAAAAAAACAGAAATCTCGACAATAAAATTGATTTGTTACAAATGTTTATACGCAAAAGCGCAATCATTTTGAAATTCACTGTTTTATAAAAAGAAAAAAATTAAGATTTCTCTCGCAGACAATCATCATCGATTAAAATTTAATATACATATTTTGTTTATAGTTAATTCTTGTTTCTTCTTTACTTATATTTTTATCATAATTTTATACTCGCTAGTAGAAAAAAAAGATGAAAAAAAAATTATAGATATTTGCCTATCAGCCAATTATTCAATCACTTATTATGAATAAATGATAAATGTAAAATCAGGCTGACTGAAAATAATATTAATTCTAATACCAATAATGAAACAATGATTTCGCAGCACTGATGTAATCCTCAAAAAAACATCCTTCCTCTCATTAACTAAATCACGTTTTTTTATTTTATTTCATCCATGCGTCGTATCATCCTCGACGAAATCAGCCGCCTCTTCTCTAGTCACGCATTCGACGTGCGATACTTTGTTGCGAAATTTAACTCCATAGAATTTATTGGCATGCTCCAGTAGCTCGGGCCTATAAAGAAAATGAAAAAGATTGAGCATATATTGAAAAGGCGAAATTACAAAGCTAATATTCGATAATGAACCATGAACTACATGCCTAAAGGTCGTGGTAATGAATTGAGCGTCTGAACTCAACTCGTGGATCATATCGGCGACGGCTTTTCGATGCTGGGCATCCAGGGCCTGGTCAATTTCGTCAAAAAGGTAAAAAGGGGCTGGGTCGCACTTTTGTATAGCAAAAATCAAGGCGAGGGCTACGAGGGATTTTTGTCCTCCAGACAACTGGTTCATTTCTCGCATCTCAGCCTTGTGACCGGTAAAAGAGACACGAATCCCTGCGAAGCAAAATAGAAATTTATCAGGATTGATTGGGAAGTGTTTACAGCGTTTTTTTCTCTCCTTTGAAGTCTAGAAACTTTTTTCAGATCCTTCAGAGACTCAATTGACCTTTGATCAGGACTATTAAAGATTATTCAAGCTTTGGGATATCTTTTTGGGTCTTTTTTGAACCCTTCATCCTTTTCGAAACGAGTTTCTCTCTCTCGTGGTGAGTTTCAGATAATTTTAGAAGCTGAAATTCCAGCGCCAACTTACCAACACCGACAAATCTGTCCGAATCGGCTGATTCGGGTACAGCGTCGTCCCCTTCCTCGCCGTCAGCTGTTTTCATAACAAGCTGAGCATGTCCCGATGGTACAAGTTTCTTGAAAACTTCGCTGAAGTACTTGCTGACCTGTTTGAAAGTGAACTGAATAGCCTCGCACTTCCGCTGTTCCAAAACCAACATGAGTTCCTTGATTTTTTCATCTCCACGATCGAGCTCCTCCTTTCTTTTCACCAACTTCTCTTTTTGATCGCTGAACGACATGAACTGGTCCAAAGCTTTCTTGTTCACGTGGCTATTGGTAAGAAAAAATCAAGTCAACAAAGAGAAATCCCGCGTGCGAATATAGATGAATCGAACATTTGATCACCTGTATTTCTTCAAATGATTATTGGCCTTTTCCATTTCCCTAAAAAGCTGTTTGGTAGACAATTTGCTCAACTTTCCAAATGCCTCGTGGCTCGGCAGAGCCCCAAGCTCCGTTATCTTCTGCGTACATTCGGTGATCTTTTGTTGAACGATGTTTTGTTTGCTGGCAAGTTTCTCAAGATCCTTTGCATCCGCCTCGATCTTTTCCTGGGCTTCTTTCTCGGCAAGTTTCCACTTCTCGACTTCTGAGGACTCGGCTTTTTGCTGATAATCAATAAATCGTTAGTTAGTTTCTTCATCTGCGAGTAAATTGAGTAATAGAAACCAAGAAGCTGTTCAGTCTCTCTCACCCTCTTCATAGCGCTGGATACTTTGTCATTCTGCGATTTAAAGTCCGTGTTAACTTTGACCAGGCGTTTTTCTATGTCCGCTAAAGATGCTTTAGACGATTCTAACTGCCGCTGACGATCCTCGACTGATATTTCCTGCAGAGCTTGAACCAGTTCGTCTTTACGTCGAACTAAATTATTCGTAAGAAGATTTTCAAGCTTATTCTTGTCCGCTTCGAGTCTCATTCTCTTAGCAAAAGCTTCTTTGTTCTCCTTGGTCAACCGCCTTATATCGTCGTTCAAAGTATCGACCTGATAACATAAGAAAAAAAGGATTCAAACTTTGATCGAAGATTTTTTCAGGACTGAAGAAAAAGTGAGATAGAAAACTGGATAAAATATTCCCAAAAGATCTTTAGAGAACTTGTTTTCTTTCCAATTTTCTTCTACGATTTCTCTCCTTTCAGTCATTTGGCTTTAAAATCACCTGGTGTTGATCCGCGACTGACAATTGAGCCATGAGTTCCTGGTGCAGTTCGCTTTCCAGTCCTTCCTTTGTGGCGGTCATAGCCTCAAGATTAGAAGTGCATTGAGCGAGACTCCGTTCTTTGGGTGTCCTGTATCTCTCAATAGCGCCAAGTTCTTCTTTCATAAGTCGAATCTCTGCTTTCATTTTGTCAAATATATCTCTGAAAAGTGTTTTATTTTCATTAATAAATACATAAGAATTAAAGACCGATAATTTCCCTTCTAAATACGCACTTTGCCTTGCTATTCTTGGTCTCTGTTCTCTGCATCTCGCTGACGTAAGAGCTAATGCTTTGCTCAGTAGTCCTTAGCTCGTCTTTCAAAGTCGACATTTGTTCCTCCAGCGTATTAATCTGGGACATCAATTCAGACCTCGTTTTCTGTATCTCCAGACGAGATCTAGAAGAATTGAAATATCCCCCAGTCAAAGAACCTTTGGAAGAGACTTGGTCTCCTTCCAAAGTGACGCAATCCAGTCCAGAAGTTCTCGCGAGACTCGTAGCCGCTTCGAGGTTCCGGCAAATGAGAGTTTTGCCAAAAATGTATCTACAAAATGTTGAAAAAGGTCAAATATCGTTCCTGATTACGTTTCTTTGGCTTTATTTTGCCTCACCTCAACGCCCGGTCGTATTTTGGGTCATAATTAAGCTTTGAAATCATTGGAATAGCGTCGCTGGTTTGCGGATAGTCAATAACTTTGACGTGCAATCGATTCAGAGGCATGAAAGTAACTTCCCCAGGCAACTGCTGATTGTTCATTTCCTTTAGAATCTTAGTGCCGAATTTATCCGTCTCTACTATGTGATGGAAGAGCCTGTTTCCCGCGGTCACTTCGACTGCGGTATAAATACTCTTGTCGCAGTCAAAGTTCTCGATCACTGGACCGTAGTAGCTGCTCACTTCGTGCGCCATGTCCCTCCGTTCCCTGTCAACAAGCAAATCATGTTATTCTGAACACCAAAAGATGACTTCTGAGCTTCTATCTACTAATTTTCTCCCTCGACTTACCTAAAAGTGTCAAGAACTTTTCTAACGCTGTCTCTGCCGTTAAGAATTGGTTTCCCAGCCATAGATCTGAGGCTTTGATCAGCTTTCGCAAGGTCTTCTTTAAGCCCAGAGAGATTCAGCTGAAGTACGCTTTCCTGTCGATATCTAAATTCGATTAAAGAAAAATAATCTGTTAGTCGAATTGATGAAAAAAAACTTGATTCCAATTTTCCGAGGCTTAAAATACTGACTGTTCTTTGCGTGTAGCTTGGCACTGGTCCTTAGCCTTGGTCAGATCGTAATACTGTTTGTTATGATCGTCTATGGAAGCCCGTTGACGTTCCATCTCGCGTGTATGATCCTCGATCTTTTTTTCCAAAGCGATTTGCTTCTCCCCGTCCTTTTTCAAATCGTCGCTTATCTTCGCCTGGTGATCCTGCTTGTCTTTTATCTGCTTTGTCAACTGCTTGAGTTCGTCTTGGATCCATTTGTCTCTTTCAGCCTAAAAAAAAAATGACAAATTATCAACTACGAATAATCAAAAATCAATTTTTAGACAGACTAAACTCACCCGGTTTGTAAACTGAGCGCCTCTCCCTTGCTTGGCGTAGAGTTCTTTCCGTTTTTGCTCCTTCAGCGCTAGTTCTCTGGTGCATTCCTCCTCCACGGCTTTCATTTGCTCGTACTAGTTGAAAATGAAAAGGATTTTGATGAGTTTAACAGAAAATATGACAAATTTTCATCCGTTCAGCTTCTCTAAACTTGAATACCTGGGGCTTTATCTTCTCGAGCTCTTCCTCACGCCCAGCGATGTTTATTTTCAATTTTTCCAACTCCTGCTCGGCCCTTTTTCGACTGTCGTTATCACCTTTGACCTCTTCTAACAGATCGTTGATAGTTAGAGTTAGCTTGGTCTTTTCTTTGAGCAATTGTTGCTGCTCCGCGCTGTTTGGGACGCAAAATTCCGATTATAGACAATAAACATTCTACTCACAATCAAATGGGCGAAAATGATAACATATAAGGTTTTTACTCCACCTCAGCGTGTCTCGCTCCTCTTTGGCTGAGCTGACCTCCTTTTTAGCTTCTTTAAGTCGCTTGGCGGCTGAGCGAACAGCTTCTTGAGCAGCTTTGGCATCTGCTCCAAGTTTGGCTTGCATGGCGCCGCTGTTGGCGCGAGATTCCTCCAGGTCCTCAAGCTTTTTCTTATTCTCTTTGAGCTCGCGTTCGTGAATGGTGTACTCTAGACATCTGCGCTGTTTATCCCACCGCTGATACTCTTTCAGCTCTTCTTTTTCCTCTTCTAAAGTCTTCAGACGTTCCTCTGAAGTTTGAAAAAATAGGAGTTAATTATCGTGGACAAAAAATAATGAGGAAATTTTTAGTTGGGAGTTATTCTGACCTATGGTTCTCAAAAAATCTTCAATTTTCTCCAACTTTCCTTCAGTTTCTTTCAAGATTGCCTTAGACTCTTCTCTTCTATCGTCGTAAACTCGAGTTCCGGCTACTTCACGGAGCAGTTTTAATCTCTGAGAGTCTGGAGCAGTCGCCATTTGGTTTATCTGATAAGAAAAGAAGAGTTTGTTAAGAATCTGGTAACATTTGAACTAAGAAATTGAAAAGAATGAATTAAACTTGATGAATTCTGTGAGTTTCGTTTCAAATTCCAAAAAATAAAGAGCTAGCACCTTTCCCTGTTTGACGATGTAGTAAGGATTTGATCTCGAGAAACCTGCAGATTCCAGTAAATTCATAACGTCACTTCGAGTGACTATCTTCTTGTTCAAAAAGTACTGGTCCTTTTTTGAACCGATCATTCTCCTCAGGTATACTTCATCTTTGTCGATCTGCGAGGGGAAAATATAACGAGTAATTAACTCTGCTATTCTAACAGATGAATTAAAAAAAACAACAAAGAATAGAATCATAAAATCCGATTTTTTTCGTTAGAAAACACGACTGAATATGCTAGTTCGAGTATTCAATGCATTTTTTCCAAGTTTGTAAAAACCTGATTGAGTTTTGCTACACGTTTTTCAAGGATTTTCTAACTGTTTCAGATCTTCGAAGCTGGCTTCCAATTTTGTCATCCCTCGATTGAATGTTGCTCAATTTATTAAAAGCTTTCTGGAGTATTTTGCTATCATTTTCGAGTTCTTCAAGCCTTTTTTAGTAATTACAATAATCGATTGATCATTATTCAGTCTTTCTTGAAATTCTACGGCGTTTTAAAGACTTTTTCAACAGAATAGAGCCTTAGTCAGCATTTTACAAGCTTTTGAAATAGTTTTCCATCAAAAAAACAAATAATTCATCAGAAAGCGTGAGTCTGACGATAACGAAACAAGAATTTGAATAATCCTGGTCCCGATTTACGCGTAAAACAAAACGAAAAAATTTTCAAACCCACAGGGAGCCTTCCGTCCGAATTGTCAAAGATAATTTCAACGTATGCAGAAATGACTCTGGGTCCAGTTCCTTCGTGAAGAAGGGCTTGACGTTGCTCAGGTCTGAGATGCGAGAATTCATCGCTAAGGACGAACTGTATAGCGTAGAAAAAGTTGCTTTTGCCAGATCCGTTCCTACCGACTGTAAGAAAAATAACAAACTTTAGTAAAACAAAAATATTATCCATAGTTTCTGGAATAAAACTGCAAAAAATGTGAAAATAGGACAGAAATATATCTTGAAAAATTCGCTAAATTGATTTTTGACGATTTCGACTCACCGACGACGTTGTGCCGCGGATCGAACGGCACGACTACCGTTTGTTCTCGGTAGGATTTGAATCCCTGGATTATAACCTAAAAAGCGAGGTTTGTCAGTCGGTCGCAGAATTCGATTTTTTCAAATTCTTGATAGGATCAAAGAAGGAATTTGATGATTTCAAATCGAGAGGTAGGAGATTACCTGCTTGATGTACATCGTGTGATTTGATCTGCGCCTCCAGATAACAGACGAAGTTATTGGTCAGGAAGAGGTTGTCGATTATTGACACTCAGGGGAAGTAATCGAAGGTGTAATAAACGCGCATTATAATGTCGTTTCTCTTATCAATCCGCGTGAAAAATGAGAGTCCGAATAATATCCGGGACGATAATTCTGATAGTTTTTCTTTTGCCGCGGTTAAAACTGTTAATTGTACTTGTTGTCTCTTTCCTAACCCCTCAATCGACACGGAAAACAATGTATAGTAATTTGTATAGTGTGATATAGGGATATGTATAGTCTAGTCCACCAAGCTTGCCAACCAAACGCATCGCGATTCAATTCCCCCAGAATTTGGCGGGAGTTTACAGTCGCCGAGATTTCCTAACGGCGAATTTCCACGAATGGAGACTCGACGACGCGTCATCGAATTCGTTTTCGTAAAAAATTGATATAATTCTATTTTCAGTGTTTTTCATCTACATTCGAGATCAAATTCGTAAAAAAAAAAAACTGAAAAATTCAAACGGAAATCATCCGAATCACGTAAAGGCGGCTTTTCATGAACGGAGATCGACGACATTAGTAGCCGCTCGATCTTTATTCCACTAAAATTCCGGGGGTTTTCTGGCACATCAAACGAAATTGGGAAATAGAAGGATACACTTAAAAATGAATTCAAAAATCAATTAGATTGTGGCCATTGCATCACATCTAATGAAAGTCTGAAGCAATCATTATCGTTTATTTCTACATTGCTTTTCATTTTATTTATTCATTTTTTCATATTTACTTACGGTTTCATCAATTCTTTTAGATCAAAGAATCAAAATAAAAACGAGAATCATAATAAAATATTAGTTATAATTAGATTATCGTGACAAAGATCGTACATTGATATGAGTAATGATTTGGTAATCAATGATGAATGCTTAGCGCGTCGTTTTGCACTTCGTGACTGAGTTGTGTTTGTAAATTGGAAAGTTTATTTTTAAGCGCGACTATTCCCATCATGACTATATTCTCAGGTTTCAAAGCACCGCTGCTTTCGACGTTGAAGTAATACTTGTTGGGCTTAGCTTCCCAGTTGAAAGGGGCTTCATCTGAAAACGGAAAAGAAATAAAACCGGAAAATCAAACGACTTCTTTGAGCTCCGTATGCGAAAAAACAAACATATTTCAAATCGAAGACCCATATTAAGCAATCAACTCACACTGGTCCTCTTCTAGCTCGCTGTATTCTGACTTAGGCCACTCGTCTGGCTTTGGGAAAAGGGTATGACGCATAGAATTGTCTGGATCATACTCGAAGCTCACACCAGCAGTAGGATTCCATTTGGCATGTTCTTTGCCAAAGCCTTTCTTAGCGTAAGCTCTGAGTTTCAGTTCCTGTCCTTTTCTGAGCTTTACGATTAAAATTTCTGCAAGAATTTAATAAAAACCGAAAAGAAATTTTAGTTCAATTTTTCCAACGGACTATTCGGCATTGAACAAACATAACAAAATACTGGACTCACCGTCGGTCTCTCCATATTCGCTAGCGTCGTCTTCACGATGCCTAGAAGTAACGGGCAAAACTCTAGGGTCACTGGACTTCAAATCGGCGGTAGTAACGTGTCTGGTTTGATCCTCGGTGCATTTGACGTCCAAAGTGAATTCTACGCTGCAATCAGGGCAGAAATCCATACACTGACAATCCCTCGTGAACAAAATCCTGTCGACGACCTATGAAATAAAAAATCTAATCTGTTCCTTCATCTCTCATTCTTTCGCTGTCAGATATCAATACAAGAAAACTGTTTCTCACGTCGTCGCTTATCAACGGTATCATCCCAATTCTGTGCGCCAGAAACTCGTCACTTAGTACAGTCGAATTTGCCTCTAATTGAATCCAATCTATCGCCATTGTCGGTGTCTCCGCTATAAACACTCGCCTCATGCTGTTCGCTACGCTGAAATGATAAAAACTCTCATTTTACATTAGGTTATGTCACGTTGGAGGTTATGTTGCGTTGAAAGCCATTTTAATTGAGGTTACGTCAAGTTCAGAGTCACTTTACGGGTCACTGCACGTGATTTTGGTAATTCACAGGTTGTAAAATTCGGTCACATTCGTTTCAATAACGCAAGTCTACGTTTTTTTAGGTTATGTTTACTTTGGGGGTTAGATCAAGCTAACTCACCTCAGCTCTGTATCCTCGACTTGAAATTTAACGTTCTCTTCCGTCAAATCGGTTATATGAACCGAAGGCTGATTAGCGTACGGCATTTTATCGAAATAACCTCAAATAATCAGCATTCAATTACAAGAAATATGCTCCGAAATTTCCCTACGATTTCACCGACAATCTTCTCAACAACACAACTGACAACAGTATATTTGAAAGTCCAGCGTAAGGTAAAAACGGGAACATATTACCAACCGAGAGGTGACTAGCTACGTTGTTTCTTGTTGTCAAAGTTAACCGAGAGATGGCGTTGTTAGATCAGTTTTCGTTCTCGTTTTCCGACGTTTGGCTAGGTGGTTCTGCGCACCTGTTCAGCGCATGCGCAATATAGGCGCGAACACCTTGCCGATAGATAAATACACGGACACCAAAATGGCGTCGAGGGTGAAAGAAGTGACATTTCGGAGTAGCTTTCCGCAGCGTTCACGTGTAGTTTTCAAGCATTAACGGAGGTTATAAAAACGCGTAAAAACAAATCAGTGACTATGTGAATCGTATGGGATATCCCTAACCCGACCATAACCTACCTTTGGTAAGTTTTCAACGATTACTACAATTCAATTCATACAATTTTTCTCGCTCTTTTTTTTATCCTCGCCGTTTTCTACCCTACAGTACGACATAGACAATGACAGAGAATTATTTCCCAATGTTGTATTGTCAATCTGTCTATGTATCCGTGTGTCTATGCTTCGCGAGTATGTGTTGTTTTTTTTTTTTTTTTTCTTAGCTTATATTCTCATGCCTGTAAATTGCGCGATAATGAAAACGCCGCCGATCGAACGCGTTTATCGAGGGTTTCTTGTTTAAGGGGGGGGGGGGGGGGGGGGGGGATATAATTACCCCAGGGAGTTTAATAAAAACGCGAATAGATTGATAATACAAGCGAATGCGAATATCGCGTATCAACGGGATTGTATGTTATACCAAGGATATGAATCGTTTTGATTTTAGAGAGCGTAAAATATCAAAGAATTTAATAGAAATACCGCGGGGGAAAAAACAAAAGCAATTCCAATCAATTTGAATACAAACAAAACAATATACATGTACGCGCCAGTATTTGATGAATAAATTGCGAAATTCAATATGCAGAGAGATCCAAAGAGACAAAAGAGAGACGACGTTTCGAAATAAAACAAACAAACAAACAAAAACAAACTATAGAATAAGTAATAACATTTGTATTATCGTTCGAATCGATAAAGAAAAACAAATGATCAGGTACGTTCGAACGACGCGACTAGCGGAAATTTATTTCGAAACGTGATGATCGCGGCGTTCGCTTGTTGGTTGAATGATAATAACAAATATGCAATATACATTAATAATTGATCAACGCGGCGCAGTTGTATACAAGACAACAATAATGTTATATACACAAGTTAATGTTATAATAACACGAACTAATTTTCTTCGTTATACTTGTAATCAGCATTATGCAATTGCTTCGTCACTATTATACAGCTATATATAATGCACGTACGATTCTCGCAATATAATAATTATATTATAACGTGCAATTCATGACGCAGTTATTGTATACCTGTATGTAACATTATCGATTATACGGATAGCAAATTTTCACCGACTTCAATTATTATCATTCGTTATACCAAAATAGAACCTCGAGGGATTTAGATTTCGAATTTTTCCTATGATCATTTCGAACGTTACTATAAAACAAAACGCTGTACATCTACCTATATACATAACGGAAGTTGTTCTCAATCATTAAATACCAACAGTTGCAAATTCAGCTATAGACATATACGTAATAGATTATTTACGTAACTAGATAGACTTTCATAGATATAGATAGACAGACAGACAGATAGATAGATAGACGAATGGATTGAACGACTTCCTTGCGCTTTCGCGGTTAAGAATACAAAAAAAAATAAAGAAAAGAAAAACAAGCGCGAAGAGAGGAAAAAAAAACTCCGGGAAACTCAATCAAAGTTCGCGGTTTTTCCCGCACGCGAAAATCTAATGCATATAAGTATATGGTATGTATGTACAAATACGCGGAACTAAAACTCGTCATCGTACGATCTCTTGAGAGGTGAATCATTTCTTTCCCCTCCGGTAATTTTTCGGTATATTCCTTACATAGACATGCATGCGTAAATCGCGTATATTGTTATATGAGATGACTAAAAATCGTTCATTGAAGCGAATATACAACGACTTATGCGCGCTACGACATCCTCGATCATGTTATATATGTACATACCTATATGTATACGTAAGAATGGATATAATAGCGCGGCAGCAAACGCAACAACCGCAATTAACCATTGTCGCGATTCGCGCCGTTGGTCATAGCTTTGCTTACGAGAGCGTGACGACTACCCCGTCCTAGAGATAGACAGAAAGACAGACGGACTGACTTATATTATATACATATATACCGCAGAAGCGCGCACCTTGATATACATTATATACATACACCTTTACTATGTATACACAGAAAACCGGAAGTAGGAGGCGCGGGCACCGGAGACAGGAACCCACCTATATACCTATATCCATAAATTATGATAATCTAGCTACGGCACGTGATGCTGCATATGTCTGCTATTATCATAATAACAATAACAGATGATGTTATAGCGAACCAAAGAAAAGAGAACACTTGAACTCGAACTTGAAATCTAGATGAATGAACAAGTAACTAATTGTAGTGTTTTTTCAACAATCTTGACCGCTGAGTAATATGTATATCTAGATTCTATAGATTTAGAATAGAATTTAAAGTATACAACTAGATGCGTCATATTTGAGTTGTTATACAATATCTTGGAATAATATGTATAGAAATCATGATTCATAAGATGACAAAGAAGAAGAAGACAGGAGAAATCACATTTGCAAAATTGCCTCGAGTCACATTCAAGCAACGGTCTCTAGACTAATTGTGAGAGGCAATTTCTATGAAAATAATAAAAAAGAGAGTAAAATCTAGTCTGGAGATGATACATATACATATATGCGTATAATGCTTATATGCAGGCGATATACATATATAGAGGCCGTGACAGTAACGTGTCTTTCATTTGGCTTCCGGTCGACACAGTTTTGCGACTTTACACACCTAGATATACATAGAGATATTTATTACGACTATAGCTACATAATTGTGCGAAACAGATTTCTATCTATAGTTGGTCGTAAGATATACGCGCGTTAACGAGATATCATACTCGATGTATCGTATTCTATAGAGCAGGTGTAGATATCGAGAATGACTATAGTTACATCGAATTAGTTATATAAACCGCAGAACTGAATTCATACATCGAAACGCTTGCTTGAGCTTCTTTCAATTAATTTAAGCTAACGACGCAATTCGCTATACACAACTATACGTGCAAATCAGTGGTATGATTGGTCGGATCCAATGGAAATGACCGATGATATCGCTTGCTGTGATCTTTTTCGTTCGTATAAACGAAATGCGGCGATCCGTAATTATTATTATAATATTTGAATTTCGCCCCAGGCGTTCCTAAAGCCACAATTTCCATGACGCGATGACCCTCCATTGGTGGATGCATTGGTTTTGGGTTACTCTGTGGTTTACCGGTGAGTATAAATCCATCAGATGGATTAAAACTAGTTTAAAAAAACGAAAGAAAACGAGACAAAAATTCATATTTTTCCATATGAATACGGTCAGTCGTAGCGGGGAATCCCCTAGCCGTAACAAATGGGGGTACTACGGCGACTACAGGGCTGACAACTGAAGGAGACGAAGAAATGAGAAGTGGGAAGGACTACGTGACTACGTCTAACTTGTTTGAAACCGTGTCCGAAGGAGATGACGAAGAAGAAACGGCTGTAGTGGAATCGTTTCATGTTGAGAATGACGATTCCTTCAGCACATCTTCGCTCCCTGATCCTTTTCCCATATCTTTGTCATCGTCAGGGCAAAATTTTCGCGTTCCCAAAGCCATCGGCATAGATCCAACGCCCTCGCCGGTGATGGCGGGTATCAAAAAAGCAGAAAACGATCGCGTTGAATCTCGGGAATCCCCGAAGAATTTAACTATGATAAAAAGTGATTACCGCGTTGACCGCGACGCTAAGATAGAGAAGACTTCAGTATTAAAATTATACGATGGTTCGAATGACACGAGCGATGATTTGAATTTTAACAGAAACAATAATAATAATGATAATAATAATAGAACGTTGACGTCTGGGTCAAGCAGATCGTTGTCATTGATAAAAAAAGATAGTAAAGTGACGTGGATATTAACGGCAAATAAAACGTCGCGTGATGAAAAATCGATCAATCATAATGACGAAAATAGAAGAAATTCGAGTTTCAATAATGCCGATAATGACGATGATAATCTAGCCGTTCTACCGCTCGACGAACCTATCCCTACTAGGTTTAAGCTGGTCTTAAACAAAACTAAATTCATTCCTTCCACTAATTTAAAAAATAATGATAAAATATTGAATAAGTCCGACGACGTTGAGATAAGTGAAGATATTGTCGAATCTAGGCTCTTGGCTACCGCTGCTTCCATTTTACAAGGTATAATGCAATTTATTATCACTCTAACATTATAATTATTCAAATCCAAAGCATCTTTTATCTAGATATGATGAAAAGATACATTTTCATCTGGATAAGATAAATAATACGATGATTTTTCGTCAAAATAAGATAAAAAGATGAGTGATTATCTAGATACGATGAGAATATGCCTTTTCAGCCAGATTATCTCATAGATAATGACATGACCTTTCACCTGAACAAGCTGAATAGATAATTATGGCTTCAGATAAGATTGGTGAAGTAGTTTCATCTAGATAACAAACGATTTCTCATATCTTTCGAATTATTATCTTCTATGAAATGATCGAATAATTCCTGAATTGTAAAAAACAAAAAAATAAATAAAAATATCGACATTTTTTATACGAAATTTCCAGGTGTGAGCGAGTCTCCTAGACTCAGCCGAGCCAGGAGTGCCTTTCCAGGTGATTATCAACAAGACGAACAGCTTGAACAAAAACAGTACAAACCATCCGAAAACGGTTTTGCCAATGCCACAAGTTCGGCTTTAGATATCGCCGCTGTTACAGGCAGCTGTTTAGCCACTCTTGTTCTGATCGGCACTATGGGCAGCCTCGGTTTTGTCATGTACAGGTAATAAATTTAGCCAAACTCATCATAGAAGTGACTGTTTCTTCATCTTCTTTTCTCTAAATACAAAAACATCGAAATACGTTTATTGTTCAATAGGCGGAGGTACATGAATCCACCGCAAACACTGAATAGCGACAAGTGCAGCAATCCAGACAGCTCCGGTTACATAGACGATTCGACGATACGGGTAATGAAAATTCTGATGAAACAATTCCAAGATAGATTATATCTTTCCTTGGATAGAAACGATTATTCGACGGGTTTGATGCCAATGAAAGAATGAAACTTACAAAAATTCCTTCACTTTATGCAGGATAATTCAGAAGAAATGTACAGTCTGGACAACGACTCGTTTTTAAACTCGCTAGAAGCAATGACGATTCAAAACTACTGGACGGACAGCGTTAAGCACACCAAATTGTGAACGTCCTAATTCATGAATTGTAAAGAGAAAAATTAAACCTTTCTAATTTTTAGAATATACACATGCATATTATTATTTCTCTAGGGCATGCGCTTTTTCGTTGAGATAGAAATACGCGAATTTTCATATGGAATTGATACGTTTTTTACAATGGGATTGAACAGTTCTCAACAAAAGGAATAGAGGATAACTTGATTTGATTTACTAATTGAATACCAATTGAATCCTCTTGCTCCTCATTTCGTATTATAAATTCAGAAACCATATTTGCCACTCGAGTCCGAAATAAATATTACAATACAATTTCTAATTATTTGAAAAAATGTTTAAACACGTGGCGAGCTATTTAGAGAAAAATTCATTCATTATTTTAAGAAGCAAAAACAAAATTGTTCAGTATTAATATGGAAAGAGAAATGAGATGATAAAACTAAAAAAATAGTGCAATAGAACGGGAAGTTCTCTAATAAGACATAATATAGCTATACTGATATTAGAAGTAATAATAATAATAATAATAATAATAATAATAATAATAATAATAATAATGTTAACAACAACTTGGAATGATAAGTACAAATAAGACTTCTAGGACGTATTTATTTATTTTTTCCTTTTTTTTCTTTCTTTTAGTATTCTAGTATAAATATGTATTTATATATATATGTATAAGTATGAGCTTAGCGAAAGACAGACGTTGATCATATTATTATTATATCATAGAATAGAATAATTTCAACTACTTATTGTAGATATATAAAATACCTAAAGCATTGATAAGTAATAGTTATAAATTGTCTAGAGTTAGAAAAGAAAAAGAATTGAGCGTGTCGGTGTAATTGATATAGATTTTCAAATCTTAATGAACATACATATAGTATTATCAAATACCGTGTAATATTCCTATGTGTATTATTTTGTTGTTGTTTTTTTTTTGTTTCTTTTTTTTTCTTGTTTTTCTATTATTTAAAAAATTAAATTATTGATGTTTGACTTATTAGCCGGACGATCGATTATTGTCAGTTTTTATTCGTTTACCGTTTACCGTTAATTGTTTTTTTGTTTTTAATCTTTTTTTTCTTCTTATAGCCATAACTCCGTGACGAAAGATATATATACAATACATACCGTGGTGATTGAACAAAGTGAAAAAAATAAATGAATAAATAAAATAATGAATAACGAATTGATTAGTTAATTATTGAAATAGTTAAAGAAATAAATAAATAAATAAATAAATAAAACGAGAAATTGGACCAAGATATAACGAACGTAGATGTACTACTACACGTAATACCTACATATATATATATATATATATATATATGTATATGTATAGCTTGAAAGCCTTTATTACAACATATCCAGCAAATAATTAATTTACTAATTAATATATCGTTAGCAATTTTACTATTAAAATAGACAAGATATAATAGTATACAGTTATGAATTAGCAATGTCAATATACTACGTGAATATATGTCTGTGTACATATATTATATGGATATATATCTCGAAAGCGGAGTACAGATTATGTCCCCATACCCCTGAATGCATAATATCTCATTATTACAAAGGGTATATTATAACCCGAAGTGAAACTAGTTTTCATCTCATTGAATAATACCTGTAATTTAATCTATAAATCTATAAATGACGAAAACTATTCGGCGAAATGGCATTTAATTCATTATTATCTATTATTAGATGATATCCGTGTGATCATAACGATGTACGTAGTATTATTATTACTATATGTATAGGTATATGAATTACGTTACGAGATATCAACGTCAAATTATTAATAACTATACACATTATATTTCTATACGAAACTCAGAATGAAGACAAATATCCCTAGTAGACGAAGAAGATGAAGATACAAAAAAATAAAATAAAATAATAATAATGAATATTGAAAATAAATCAATTGTGATAGATAATAATATTACCTATTATTGTACATGTATTTTAAATATACCACTACTATGTATTATCGCGTCGTGTATCAAATTATTATTATGATTATTATTATTTATACATTATTTTCTTCTCGGTAATTATTGCAGCTATAAAATCATAGACAATACTGTAAATAATAATAATCTACAACTTTCTTTCTCTAGGAATGAAGAAGAAAATAATAGAAAGTAAAATCAATAAAATGAACAACAGACGTTGAACCATAAATTCCAACAAATGCTTTAGATTCGTTCGTTTTACACGAACTGGGGTGCACTGGGGCTGGACTGGATTACCTTGAACCAATCACGTTGAAGCTTAGACAAGTATCTACCAATCGAAAAGTTCCAGTGCAGTTCGGTGCAGCACAATTTGTGTAAAACGAAAAGATCTTTTATAAAATAATAATTAATCCGTTGCGTCTTTAATCAGCGATTCAAAAACCCCGCTGATCTGCATTACCGACTTGATTGGCAAAATGCTACGTGGTTATTAATTCCTACGTTATCGACGTGTAGTTATAAAAAAAATCGTTCATTCGCTTGCCAATAGATGGTGCTGCGCGTGTCGTTCGACTATTGAGTTCGCTGTCTCTTATTATATGAGATATAGATGTCGGTCGGTAGCGCATGGGCACGGGGGTTCCCCGTAGTAGCGAGCTCGTAGCTACAATACCAGGGTCGTGTTTTGGGGACGAGAGGAATCGCGAAAAAGAGAGAGGAAGAGAGAAAGAGAGATAATCGAACGTGTTCGGTGGAATAGGTGTGAATGATACGCTCAGCGTCGAAATAAAACGGAATCGTCATGACTGAGATAACAAACGATGTTTATATTTCACGGTTCAATCAACTATCCGCGTAGTTCCGTATCAAAAATCAACAACGATACGCATAGGGGTATAAATAAATAGAAGTAACGTTAATCATAGCATGGATAGAGAGAAACGATCAGTCTACAGCGGTGGGCGCCTCGGCTGCTTACCGCAACATGTCGAATTCCAAAAAGGTATAATTTTTATTTCGAACTTTTGGTTGTATGAATAAATTAATATTTAATATTCATATTGTGTATTTGGTCCGTTGTGCAGGATATTTACGAATTCGAGAAGTACCTGATCGGATGGAAGACGAGTCGATTGGATCCTTTATATTTCACTGCCACGCGGGATTGACGTAATAACAATAAGAACGATATGATTAAAATACCGATAATTGAATGAAAATGTTAATAATAATTCGTAGCATACATGCATCGGTATAATAATAATAATAATAATAATAATAATAATAATAATAATAATAATAATAATAATGAAGTTTCGAAAAGCCGGCTAGAGCCTTGGCCTAAATGGAGATCGATGATTTGTACGATGTGGAACGATCATCGTATGTTAATAATTCGAAAAATCAATCAATCACCGCGATTCGTAATATCAAAGGTATTGGAATCGTCGAACGAACGGTCGAATCCGCGGAATACAACGATACAGAGAATAGTAATAATCGAAGAAAAAAATCATCTCAAATTACTACTGTCGAGAGTTCTGAGAGCGAAGAAGAAGCAAACCGCGGAACATATCACTGCCAAAAGAAAGAGATAAAGAATGTGGTGAGTATGCATTGAAAAAAAATGAATAGGTAAATGAAATTTATCAAAGCGATATACCAATTAGGTTTGTTACGATTTTTTTTTCTTCCATTTATCTTTCCAAGCTAATAATATCCAACGATTCAAAATTCAATGGCATTTGAAATGCGCGCCATTTGTGACGTCACTTGGCATCACGCCTAACCTCACTTTCCTTTATACAGCGCCATTTTGAACAGCACCTATAGTGACGTCCATAGACGTAAGAAGTATGACGTCACAACTAATCAAAAGCGTTTTCGGTCACGTGACTTTCTAGCCAGTTTTTGAGAAGTTATACTGAAAAACTATTACATAGACCTGCGAATAAAACAATTCTAGAGAATGTGATACTTGGCGAAACTAATTTCGAATTAAAGAATTAATATACTCTAGAGATTGGTGTGTCCGTAAAATATAATAACAATCGACGATTTGGCAATAACGTTCATTTTGAATATATATATATACACGTATAATTAGATACCTATCTAATAATAATATGATAACCGCGTGACGTGTGATACGTATTCGTTTAGTTGTTGTGCAATTCGATTCTATATCAGTTAAACAATAAACAACGAGATTGCAACGTTCTAATAATGGTCAATTCGTGTTTAAAAGTCGTGCTGCACGAAGGAGGGTTTTCTCCTCAAACAAAGATCCTTCCAACGCTGGAGGAGGCGCTACTTCAAACTGAAAGACCACGTGCTTTACTATTCGAAGGACGTCGAGGTAAGCTGAAAAAGAAAAACAATAAAAAACGAAAAAAAGACCCCACCACATTTCATCGTTTCGCTATATAAACAGCAATCATTTACATCCATCTGATATACATAGTAGACTACACGTTATACGGTCCAGTAGTTGTATGTACTCGCTATAATCCCGAAACGCTCGCCACAAGCCCAGCTACCGCGCATTTCGCGGCGGACCAAACTGCCCGTTACTACTTAGCGCCCGAGCAATTCGCTCATTCCATTCTCTCTCCTCGCCCTACGGGTGGCACAATCAACGCGCCGTTGGGGGGGCACGTGGCAGGCAACTAGACACGCACGGGTGTCGGCCCGCCTGCTGGTCCTCTGGGAATTACAGAATATATAGGTCGATTCCCACCGTACGGAACCGAAACGATCACGTACTGCACCTTTTAGTCATCGCGTTTAATCACTCGTGTGATGCTCGTATCGGACTGTTCATACGAGTCAATACCTTCAAGCAACCTTCCGACAACTTTCCGGCATCAGTGCTGAGGAGTAGACGTTAGTCACGATCAGACGTGATTTCGAATTTTTCCGTACAGTGCGAATCGGTGTTCGATCAGTACAGGCGTGTAAACGCGTTGGTCCATCTTGAGTATTGGTTTCGCGTTATACAGCGTGATTCACGAGAAACTCCGATAATGGGAGGAGTCTGATTGCCGAATGAGCCCACCTCTTTGACTAATCAAACGATTACTAGCAGGTAATGAAAATAGGAACGATGTATAAGCATAACATTAGAATCACGGTACAGAAATAGTGATGAAAAACCAGAGCAGCTGGCTTTGATCTGCTTTACTTTAAATGTAAATATTGTACGAACTGACTGGCTTCTTTTTCGATAGAAACATTTAGTCGATTGCGTAGTGATTCCCAATATATAATCTTATGATTTCAAATATGTCATGCTCACACAGTTCGTATTGTCATTACCTGCTAATCGTTTACTTGGTTAAAGGGTGGAGCTTATTCGGTAATCAGACTCCTCCTATTCTCGTAGTTTCTCATGACTCACCCTGTATTTAGCTTAAAGCGAAGAGCGAAGAACAAGTGGAATCAGCGTACGACGAGAATTGCAGGCACTTGTGCGGCGGCAGTTATACGGAGAGAGATGTTCGAATACGATAAACCGCACGGAGCGCGATGTGTTACGGTAATGTCAAAGGGTCCAAAGTTTGAACATCGGGTTTTAGCACGCATACTTGTACCTAGAACGAACGCAAACGCGTGTGGGGTCAGGGAGATAGGCAGCGAAATAAAAGGCGGAGCGGGAACCTGCGCGCGCGAGAAATAACCCTCGCGCAAAGTCAGTTCGATCCGGGATGCATGGGTGTAGGTATAAGAGGGGTAGAACGTACATACATAGGACAGATACGTACGCGAACGGGTGGTAAGGGTCGGCCCTGTCTCGTATACCTACTTACTCGAGGCACGGTCTTCGTCGCGCAACTATCAGCGAGGCGACAGTCTTGGCTCGGATTCTGACGAGTCAGGTCAGGAGTTGACGCGCTGACGCGACGACGGTCTAGGACCGATAAACATACCCTAAATATATACCTACGCATTTTCAACCGGGGCCGTCTGTATACGAAGGTTCGGTTTTTTACGTAACGTAACGCAACATTATTCAAATAAACGTCATTCTTCAGGGTCTGTTGAGTCAACAGAATTAATAAAAGACAAACTATAATATCGCACACACTTTTCTCATTTTTCAATCAACTTATATTATACAATAACAATTTCAGATAAAAAAAAAACAAAGAACAATAAATAATCGCCGTTATGTTAATATTTGTAGAAAAACTGAACAAAATTCACGGCTGTTAAAATCCATTGATTTAAAATCATACGTATACGAAATTGTAGGGGTAGCTATCTTGAAAAGGACCAGATTACGTATATTAATATTAATATTAATATTAATATTATGATGAGCTTTGAATTTAATGAGATAACGTTACACTTACGATGTGTATAGGTGTTATTTCAATTCCATACGTATATTGGAAGAATATCGACAATCAATGAGTGATTTTATGTAACATTACATAATAGATAAATGATATCAATTAATGAAATATATAATAGTATGAAATTTAGCAATATATTAATATTGGTTGGTACGGGTGGAGGAAATACAGGCGGACAATGTACAATTTATATGAGGAAAAGAATTTTATGGTCCCGATATTATCTGTTTATATTATCGATATATATTTATTTTCTTGTGTAAAAGATAAAAACTGCATGACCGAGCATATGCGGCGCGGGTTATACGAGGCGTAAAAAGCGATAATCCCCGCTCTCGCGATTCTCGCCTTTGTGAATATCGGAGTATAATATCGTATATACAATACAGGTGAAACAAGTCGGGTATTAGTCGGACGAGAGTACATTATCATGTTCTTTTCACGATATAATGCATCGATATAATACAACATAACCGGAAAATTGACGCAGGTATCGAATTACAATAACAACAGCAACAAATCATTCTAAATTCGAATTTACCGCCACGTTTTTTCACTATATCAATACGGTTATTCTCATTTAAACAAATTACAACAAATAAACAAATACACAAATTAATTATACAATCAATGAGTTATCGGGTAACAAGTAAATATTATATTCAGTAATTTACTGTAGAATCGCATATTCGCACGTAAATTATAATCATCAAGTATTAAAATAAATAAACTTATACGACTAAACCGCAGGGGCACGAGTTAATGTATAACAATATAAACCATTAACAATAATCACATAATAATAATTATTATTAGATTATATATAAAACGTACGTTATAAGCGTATAATATTTCGCTCGACAATCACTTGAGAGGTCTTGAAAATTTAACTTACGATTAATAATAAGCTATATACAAGCTAAAAGACGTGAAAACAAAGAGAAAATTATTTAGAGAAAAAAAGATGTACAAATAAACAAATAAATAAAAAAGAAATAAACAAACATAGAAGTCGAACGTATCGAAACGAAACCAAAAGTAAAGAGAAAAGGAAATAATAGAAAGGGTAAACAGCCTGAGAGAAGAAAAGGCAGCGTTTTGTTATATGGTGAGTATTTGAGTTGGTGATTATTTATTAACGTTATACCTAGGTATACAATGCAATACACTCCGACCAGATATGCCCGAAGGTATTAGCGCCGGTTGATATAGTATATGATCAGTTGCTGTTACGCGGATAGGGGATTTTACAAACTTTGAAGCACCGACGACGATGAAACTCGGAAATTTATTGCCCCCACTCAATCGATCACCATCGGGGACACAGCGAAGTTTGCGAGATTCGCTGTAAGTATGATGGATAGACGATCCACAGGTTACCCGCGTACATACTCCGCACATTATATCGGATTATCGTACAACGACCTGCGCTAGCTCTTTCCTGATAAAAACCCGGGCGATTTTCCGTTCAAACGGACCTCGGGGGACTACCCGTTTCAAAACTACACCGATTCGAACCTTCCTGCCAATCACCGCGCAGCTTTCAATCGTAACGGTCGCGCAGGCGCGGTAGAGTCGATCGACGATCGGCGCGTTGATTGGTCGGGAACTGCACTCGCTCTCGTTCGAAAACTACTGAAGCTACAAAATTCTCGCTGGGGACAAATCGCCTTGATTTTTAACGGGGAATTCGCTCATCTCGACGTCGTATACGTCAAAATCTAATGGCTACTCGATGTCCATTCCCTGGCGTATATCAGGAGGGGTGAAGGACCGTCTAGTCGGACTTTTATCTCGAGAGTACGGGACGAGATGGGGAAACTGGATACGAGCAGGTAGTACAAGGGATAACACACGTAGGACCGTCACATATCCATACCTATATGTATTTATAAGGGATGGCGGTTAACTCTTGACCTCCTTTCAGCCGCGGCGTTCAATATACATAGGTATATACCTACCTATGTATCTATGTATATGTGTGTTTGTACGAGATGAGGGAGGCGAAGAGATGCAGCCAAGTTCTGGGGAGGCTGGGCGAGGCGCTCGTCTCTAATTCTTAGGGTTCTCTCATCTCGTGCTGGCGAGACAAAAGGTTAAAGTTCAGAGAGGCGGAGAGGAGGAGGCTCGCACATAAAAGAGGGATCGATATCATATTCCATTTTCCGCATGTGTATGGGCAGTGTATAATATATATCATCCATATATCTATACCGAAATACTCACCATATAGCGAAAACTTGCATGTATGTATAATATGCCGGAGGACCGAACAATGATGGCTAATAGCCGAATTACATCCGTTTAAACAATAGAAATGAAGTGTAATTGCGATAAGGGTATTACAAATAGTATAGGGCAGTTTATGGAGATATACAATTCGCATCCTATGTATTGGACTTATAGAGAAACGCGACTTAATGTGTATAACCCTATGTGCAGCCCGATGAAAACCCGGCTAATTTGCGCAGATCAAACCACCCGGCTAAACTAAACGCCTTGGGGCCAATATCTAACGGGTCCGGGAACTTTACCATTATGCAAATTTCTAACCCCCTTAACTCCCGCGGCAGAAGCGCACCGTGCCAAGCTTTGTAGACACTGGTGCTATGAGTACGCTTAAGGCGCAAGATCGTCGGATCAAACAATCCCGTTTTCCGCCTACAGATACATTATAAACAAGTGGGTTTCGGCTGACCATGAGCTAGTCTTTGAACTCCCTGTTTTCCAAGTCATTTCGAGCTAAAATAATAAAAATTTTAATAATTAGAAGAAAAAAAAGAATAACTGCATTGACGTATTTCAAAATTTAGTCAGAAGTTAGAAATGGATGAAGCACATTTCCGACTTTCTACCTAATTTGCAAACCATATCGCCATCGTTTACAAATTCCGGGGGAAAAAAGCGATCGGAAAAACATCCTACTTTTTAAATTTCATAAATTTTCATTTTCGTCGGATTTTTCAGCCGTCCCTGAAGAGAAACTTTGTTTTCCTCTCCTGAGCGAGCCAATAGAGCTACGATGATCGGCCTGTGCTCGTTCGATTCGGCCTGAAATTCCGCGATGCGGCGATTTTTTAGATTCTTGGTATCACAAAAATTGCGGAAGTGGTGGCCGGAGAACTGCGCAAGCTTTTCTGGATGAGTTTCCCTTGAATTACCGTATGCGGATATAGAGACTGTACGAAAAATTGACTGCGGACTATTGTTGCATCTATCCTAGCGTAACTTTGACACTATTTGAGGTCAAGTTTGAAATCAACGCGGTGTTCATCTTCTCCGGTATGAGATATTAAAAAGATGGAATACTCGCTTTCGTACTTTCCGCGCATTCAAAGCACGAAAATATACATTCAAAGGCGTAATGGGAATTTAATAATTGAATGCGAATCGCTCTTTCAGCGCTTACGGGCTTACGCCGCCGGACATGCGACGAGGTATTATAATCATGCCTATATGCGAGGGATGAAGGATATTTTTAATTAGATTATAACCGAGTCTAATTCTCGGTTGGGAAAACACGAGGGAGCCTCGGGTCGCCGCGGTATAGTACATACACATCGTATAGGGACGAGAATCGATCAATCTATTGCAGCGTTTTATTGGAACACCCCGTTTAATCTCATCGGGGACGTTAGCAATTTAATCTCCGGTCACCGTAGCTCGTCCTCGCGACCACCACCGCCTGCACCGCCAACGCCTTGCTCGAGTATCTCTCCGGTCTGATGGACGGTTCGAAAGACGCCCGTGGTGCGGATCGTTAATTAGTGGAAGAAAAAATAAGTAGAAGAAGAAGAAGAAGAGAAAAAAAATGATGATATTATCTTTACAGCTATAAACTATGAAAACGTGCAATACGATATCGATGGCTTCGCCGAATAATGCAGCCATCTCAGAAGTTGATTGAAGAAGCAGCTATCTCAAATTTTTCTCGCAAAAGCAGCTACCTCGCGAGCGACTCTGCAGAAACCGCTCTGTAGGTGCATAGCAAGTCAATGGCGCTGCAGAGCGGTTTCAGAGTCGCTCGCGAGATAGTTGCCTTTTCACGTAAAATTTGAAATAGCTACTTTTTTAAGCAACTTCTGAGATAGCGGGTTATTCCGCGGACCCATATCGATGTAAACTATCTGCAGTAAATGCTGAAAGTTGGTAAGTGGACTAAAAAAAAAAAGAAAACACAAAAAAAAATGCGTGACTCTATCCGTCCAGTTGTGTTTCATTTCGTTTTATTTCATTCTATTTTATCCCGTTTAATATCACATCAAAAACACCCTCGGAATTGCCGTCTCATCCTGCCTGAGGGAATTCTCATCATCCAACTCATCCTCGGGTTCTCGTCCTGCGTTCCTCTCCGTTGAGGATAGGATCGCATTGCCCATTCCTTCAGCTCGCCAGACACGTCAGGGTGAAATATTTTTCTCACCCGCGCATATATCGCACACACATCCGTGTATACTACCTATAGGTACACGACACATGCACAGGACATGCCACCGTTGATGAATTGGGGGTTGTCCACCCTCCGGATACCGATCCCATTATACGATTCGACTCGTTCCAGTTCATTGATTAGGGTATTTTTTTTTGTTTTGTTCGAGAAAGAAAAAAAAATAGAGGATCAATTCGTATGGATTGACCAATCCTCAGGACGAAACGGTCTGTTTGAAATGCTCGAAAACGGTCGTTTTCACCTCAGCTCATCTCGTTTAGATCCGCGCACCAATCTATTGGGCATTCATTCACCCCCTATAGTAGTCGGTATAGGTATATTGTAAAAGGTAGGTGTAGCCCCGTTCGCAATTACCCTCTCACACTATACGCACATCGAGTGACCGTAAAATAAAACAACGCGTGTCCGCAGGCTATTGAAACGTAAAGGGTTCGTGTATACAAGTTACGAAATGAATATTTTTCGCAAAAGTCTATCCGATACAGAAATCATTCCAAATTTCCGACACACGTTACGCAATCTGTCCAGATAGATAGACGGATTGCTGAATAGATAGACGGATTGCTCAATAGATAGATAAATAGATAGATAGATTGCGGAATAGATAGATAGATGGATTGCTGAGAAGATAGATGAGTGGATGGATGGACAGGCGGATACACACACAAATCTGGGAATCCCCCTCGTCCTGCAATCGTGTGCAAGCCGAGTGTAGATAGGGAACCCCCTATTTCATACCCCCCTAGCTCGTTATCCCGGTTGTCTCGGGTAGCCCTTCGTCATTCATTGTGGGAGAGGTGGTGGCACTTTACGTCATAGAATAAATCTCAACCTCGCGTTCGCATTCGCGAGAGAGAGAGAGAGAGAGAGAGAGAGAGAGAGAGAGAGAGAGAGAGAGAGAGAAATTGACGGAACGGGCAGCAGGGCGGGGGGGGGGGGGGGGGGGGGAAGTGCGACGAAGTTGTTTATACCGACGATGATTGGTTGTAGAGCGTTGAAATTTCGTGGGCGAAGTAAATATATGTATATAGCTTTATATCTAAACGTACCTATGTATTTACTACGTAGACATATTGTATGTATAGCCGTACGGCATATGTGTGTATATATATATATATGTAACAAATCGAGTTGTGGTATAGATGAGAATAGCTGCTGCGTTGCTGCTTTAATGTAGTTACACTTGTACAAGCCATATCTGTATGTATGTATGTATGTATGTATGTATGTATGTATGTATGTATGTATGTATGTATGTCAGAGAGTTGAATTCGATTCTACTCCGAAATGGCAAAAGCGTTTCATTTCATTATGTAGTACCTGCTAGCTCGCTGAGAGAAACCGGGACTAGGTACTAAATTCAATTTATACTCTGGCAGCGCCGGTACCTAACCTGTACTCGAACACATACGTCAACCCTCACATATTTCGTCTAATCGATTTTAAAATATGATGAAACGAAAACGCGTACGTGTCAAGATTCGTAGTCTTTGAAATTCTGAGGTTAGGGTACAAAGAGATTCAACAGTAGATAAACTTCGCTTCTAAATTTATCGTAAAAGTGGGACGCTTGGGAATTTTTTGCCAAAGTGAAGTACCAAGTCCCAAAGTTTCGTTAAGTTCGGTCGTGCGATTCCGGAGTAATTCGCAATCGCGTTTTCGAGGTGATCGCGCGGTCAAGGCCCCCCCGTTTCGGAGTACTTTGTCTGCGAGAGAAGGAGGATAAGGACCCTCGTCGAGTTAAATATGGAACTTATGACGCCTGACGAACGTCAGTGCGAGTGGCACTCGCGTTAGGGCCGTTGCCTGTCTCCAGGCGTCAGTGACATGATCTTATTCCAGCTCCGTTCTGGATTATGCATATGATATGAACTGAAGAGTTGGCGCGGTCTATGTTTAGAACTAAAATCCATAACGATGAAACTGGCCAAATAGGCGTATAAAAAGACTCTTTTATAACCTCTTATACTTGTATTAAATTGATCGAAAACCGGTCAAAGGATCGTTCGCCTAAATATAACCCTATAAGAGATAAATTGAATGTGCCGAAAATTGATGTACTGACGCAATCGACTGTGTTCAAAGTGTATAAGCGTAACACTTCGGCGTAAACCTGTAATTTGAACATAAGAATGAGCGAGGAGAGAGCCAATGAAAAGCGGGTCTATATTATTACTCCGCGCTGGAGCCAGACGGGGACGCCCGGCGGCCGCCCGTTATTGTTAGACGTTTGTTTATTGTATGCCGCTGGCTTTGTTATGATCGTATTCGCCGATTCGCACCGCGGAGCTCTGAGAGCAGACGCTGACGTTATTCTATCCTATCGCGCCGTATACTCTAACAATCCAGTTTCTGCCCGTCTTTCATCGCCGCAAGATCGACCCTCGTCTTTTTACCCATAACACGATACAACGCGCATGTATGTATGTACCAACTGGGGCGAGGAAAAACCGTTAGTATATTCATGCGCATAACTATATAATATATACATACATATGTACCTATATACGTCGTGGTCCGGCGAAACTGGCCATCGACTTTTACTCGAGAAACAAAAGGGTTCAAAAATTCAACCCGCTCCATACCATATATTCGCGCGGGTGTTTTGAATTTCGAATGTATCGCGGGCCCGGTATAAGCTTAAATTCAAGAATGAATAAATTACGAGGGGGGATCGCACATTTCGTCGGGTGTTCAATAATTCATTGTTTATACCCGCGCACAACTCTCATCCCGACACTTAGTACGTCTATCGTATATATGCATGTGTTTCCCATCGTCGAGAGAATCTCTGAACAGGTAGATATACCCGCGTTACGCACGTACGAATACATACGTACAAACCTATGTATAGGCGTATAGAATTGTAACGGAGAGTTCTGAAAATAGCATATTATTACATTATGCGATAATACAAGGAATTTATGCACGTACGCACACGCGTACCTAACCTATAAGTCTACGCTATATAACACGATATCGCAGTTCTATATTTGTCGGAAGTAAAACGCGTGCGAAATGCAGAAGCGGAATGGTTCGGCTATGTTTAGAACGAGTTAAAACCGATCACAGTCTTGTTCCGCTGCATGGTCTTATTCCTACGTTCCGCCATATTGAAAGACCCGCGGGGGGATCCCTTGCATTCCCGCGATGCATCGCGAACTCTCTACATCAACCGCAGCGGCTGGAAATTGCAACGGGATGAGACAATAGGAGATTGTGGTGGGCTTTGGATAGGTAACGAATCCGCGCAGATTCCAACTCCGACCATGAACAACTTTTCGCTGTATGGTAGACCTAGTTCGCAATGGCTTTATGTACTATTCGGTATATAAAACGATCAGAGTAAAAGTTTTTTCACAATTGCAGTTCCTGTACTGTAGTTGATTGTGAGCAGGTGAAACGATAAGCCGAGTTTCCTCATACTCGAGAATACGATTGGAGACGACTTTTTACGTCGATACTCATATAATCTTGGGTCTTATAGCTTGCCATGTCTCCTGTCAAAAACCACCACGACATCATTCCAAAAGGAAATATCGAAGGTTTGTTACTTTTCGAATTAAAGCGATTCGAATCTCGACCAATCCGCGATCGCTGTTTCGATGTAACGGTCGCGCAGGCGCAAGACGCGCGAACGGCGATTGGTCGGAGAGTTCGAATCACTGTAATTCGAAAACTAGGCAACCGTCGACTTTATCGCTGATAGAAATTCGTTGTGTTTTTTTTAACGGAGAATAATCTCGTGATGGGGAAGAATTTAATTTCGATTTTCTTTAAATTGCAGGCTGCCATATTTGACGAGATTGAACTGACGGGTCTGACGTTTGCGGAATGCAGTATTAAGAACGTGAACCACAGCTTCCAGGTAAATATAACAATCCTGGCAATTTGATATTAAATCAAACAAGGTGAAAGCCAATTTCGCTTCGGCCCCCAACTCTCTCGTTCGGAGAGTTGCGGCGTTGTTAATTAAAAATAATTAGAAGCGATGACGAAGCGTGTTTTTGACGTGCCCGGGTATATTTCGAATCGTTCTAATTACGTCACGGGATGGAATATTCGAGGTGGGTATGTATGTAGGTAGGTATGTATACGCAGAACGCTGCCCTTTGTTACACGAAACTACGCACCTTCTGAATTCCGATTATATCTAGCACTTTTTAATTATCATATCGACAGGTGTGGCGCCGTTACATACCTGCCATTCTGTTAATTCCCATTAATTCATTACTCACGCACTTTTCATACACCGTATTTGTATAAGTTCCAAGAAACGATGACAAAGGCAAGGCTCATGCTGGAAGATGCTCGACGAAATTTCGCTCTTTTCATACTCTGCAGTTCCATTGTCCTCATCTCGTCAACGTTTTGTGCTGAATATAATGCGCCTATTATCGATTAGAATTCACGACTCGAATTGGCGATAACTCCGAATAATCAGCCCTCCGATTTACCAACAGATGCGCCAACGCTCGTTTCTCGCCTATTGACTCCAAAAATTATACGGTAGACTTTCGTTCGAATATTATCTGCGTTTGGAAAAATAAATAAAACGAAACTATACGGGGAAACGAAGAACCTGGAGAAAAATAAACAGTCTGGGGAAATAAAAAGATTACACATTGCCTCCTGTGAGGTTTGAACTCACGACCCCTGGTTTACGAGACCAGTGCTCTACCACTGAGCTAAAGAGGCTCCTTGTACTTTCGCCCATTTTTATCCGTAGTTCAATTACGCGCGTATGCTTCTAGTCTGTGAACGTATATTTATCAATGAAAATTTGAATATTTTATCGAATTACTGCTGTTTTTATTCCCACAAGATTTTCACGGACAGTTAAAATGAAAAAGTACTTCCTAATTGATATTAAGAAATAGAAGGAACAATTACAATCTCACGCTTCGAACATCAATCGAAAGAACAAACTACATTGGAAGATATGTGTAGTCGAATTTGAATCGGAATTTGAATTTGAATCAACGGCAAAAATATTAACAGCTGAAGATCGCATTCGTTTCCCGCGAAATAATGTAGAAACAATCGATATTCGCGATTCGAAATTTGAATTACATCGATTTATCTCGATCGGACGTTCGTATCGATATGAAACGCGTTCATGAAAAAGAACGATGCATTGCGACAGCTGTCAAAACCACAGGAAGGAAAATAACATCGCGGTTGGTTATCCGGAGCACGCCGAGCCCGCTTCGCGCACCTATGCCGTGGATATTTATTTATAAAGTAGATATAGGTATACATTGATACAGCGGCGAAAACCTTAGGGAAAATAATGTTATATGTATGTAACGAAAACGAACATGCGCCGTAGAAAATAGGGCATATAGGAAAAATACAAGAGCAATAAGAATATAAAAATAATATTTCTAGAAAAAATAGAAGAAAACGAAAAATGAAATACATAAATAAAAACGAATGTAAAAATATACATATGTTTTTCTACAACCCGTTCCCAAAACCTATATCCTCCAAACATCTGTAATCTGGTTGTGTTTTCTATCCGGTTTCTATATTGTATCGCATGTCGTCTGTCCTCGATTGTATTTTATGTTACGCGTGAAATATGAGCTCTGAATGAACGTCGATCGCACCTACAGACTAATCTCCATGTTTTATAACCTCAAATATATCGTTTGAAATATTATACATGTGGTAATATCAATCCAAATGCCGAAACCAAAACAGGAACAACAACGCTCCCGGTCACGATTCAAGGTACATACATACATACAGCATACGACACTCGGGGATATACTAACCTAGTTTAACCTTACCAAACCCAACCTCACCTCAGAACTGTGTGAGGTTATATCGCTGAGATTCGAACTAACCTAATCTAACCTAACCTCCAAAAGTGTTGAGGTTATGTTAGGTCGGGTATGGATATTCGAGGTTATCCTATAAAGATACTGCAACATAACCTCCGAATAAACATTTCAATTACCGAGGTTATGTCAGACATGCCAACACAACATAACCTCGAAAAGTTTCGAGGTTAGTTGGTTGGGTTAGGTTAGAATATTGGAGGTTATCGCACGTCGTGTTTATGTCAGAATCACGATCTACCGGTAGATAATGATCTGTGCTTTTTTCTCCCCTCTCTCTAGCCATTGTTAGTTTATCATTCTTTTTTATCTGCGTAATTGCGTAATGAACAACTACACTCATACAATCATCATCATCATCATCATCTTCCTCCTCTGATCTTAACTTCTCTTTTCTCTCACTATTACACTCGATTATTATCCTTTGCAATATAATATGCAACTCGACGGCATCTTCGCTACTCTGACTTGCAGATTCTGTTATGTCGCCCTTCGCCAGGTTCGTTTGTCTATCAAAATTTTGAATTTACCACAATTATTCTATTCAAAACACATGCCTCGAGCCATTTTTGCTCTCACGCACTGAGATAAAATTCTCCAGAAAATTCTTCATCCACTTTCCATGTATCGTCTTTATTCCAGGTGATTACGCCCTTCAGATCGCTGGTCCTCTGCGGAGAGAGTAGACGAGATATGGAAGAGTGGCTTAGTGCTCTTCGGGCTGCCGGATCCGAAGGTAGAGCTCAGGGTGAACCGGGACCTGCAGAAATACTGGGAGGCAATCATCATTGGTATGCCACCAGCCATGCGAGACCGACCTATTGCAACGTCTGCAGAGACGCGCTTTATGGTAATTATTCGACAAGGAAAGATTTTCAACATTGCTAAACGTTCTGCTATTTTTTACTACCATTTCTTAGCAATCTTTAGGCATTTTCAGGCCCTGACGGTTGAAAAGCAAATTCAATGTTAGAAATCATGAGACAAAAACAGAACAAGTATAAGCAGACTGAGAATTTGTAGCCTCTTTGAGTTTTCAACAAACTAGTTTCACCCTTCTAATCGATCCGAGACTTTCTTTACAATTTTTCTCCCCTCGATAAGTAATCTTTCTATTCTATTTAGGCGTGACGTCTCACGGTCTGAGCTGTGAAGTGTGTAAATGCAAGGTGCACAAGAGGTGCGCAGCCAAAGCAATAAACAACTGTAAATGGACGACTCTGGCGTCGATAGGAAAGGATATCATCGAAGACGAGGATGGGGTAGGGCTGCATTTATCTCTAAGCAATAATTCCCGTCTTTTTGTATCAAACTGCTTTTTTTTTTGTCTTTTCAAACTAGTTTAGCCAGATTTCCCCTCTCTAAAACATGATTCGCCCTAATAATCTCTCTGTACTTTTACAGAATATCACAATGCCTCATCAGTGGATGGAAGGGAATCTTCCAGTATCTTCCAAATGTTTTGTTTGCGATAAAACTTGTGGATCAGTTTTAAGGTACGAGAGAGCCCAGTAAATAAATCGCGAAAAGGCAGGATTAAATTCGTGAAATCTAATCCAATCTCTTCGCCAAATAGCGAAAATCCATTTGTTATCAAAATTTCATACAATTTTATTAAATTTTATTGAAAATCTCGAGATTCTATAGAACCTTGTACATTTTTATTTCTTCAATTCACAGGCTTCAGGACTGGAGGTGTTTGTGGTGTAGAGCGACGGTCCACACTGCTTGCAGACCAGCTATTTGTATACGCTGTCCATTGGGACCTGCCAAAGTCAGCGTCGTACCTCCAACGGCGCTGCACAGCATCGGTACGAGGATCTGCAATTGAATATGACAGAATTCTTCCACGTTCACGATGCGAAACGATCGAAAAAACATATTCGTATCTTCATTTGAAAAGAATGATAGAATTTCATTCGATATCCTAAGATTTTACAGAGTTTTTGATACAAATACATCGAACTTCGTCTAATACGATCGTAAAATTTCATCGAATTCGTTGGTTCTTTATAATAAATTACAGATCTTTGCAAGAAATTCTGCTCAACATGCAGTTCTAGCTTTGAATAATGTTTTTGGTGTTGAAATTTTGTTGTTTTTCACTCGTATCGAACGTTTTTTTAGGAAGCGACGAAGCCTGGGAAGCCGTAAGACCAACAGGTTGCAGTCCGCTGTTGGTCTTTGTCAACAGTAAATCCGGCGACAATCAAGGAATCAAATTTTTAAGAAGATTCAAACAGCTCCTAAATCCTGCGCAGGTCTTTGATCTCATTAACGGAGGACCTGGCCTAGGGTGGGTGATTCTACAAATTCTATGTAATCTAATGATATATTATTAGTTTGTAGAATATTCGATTCAATTTTGAAGAATTTTAGAAAATTTTATAGAATTTTATGCGGGTTTGTAAGGTTTTATTATATTTCATTGGATTTGATGATAATTCGGCACAGAATTTCATAAAATTTGTTCAAACTTCATATTATATAGAATTTCATACGATTTTATAGAGTTTCATTGAATTTCATGGAATTTAGATGTAGAGTTTTATCAAATATGCTAGAATTTTATGAATTTTCATAGAATCCAGCAAGATTTTATTGAATTTCATGTATTTTGATTGAATTTCGTTAATTACGATCCTAGAATTTCACAAAATTTCGTCAAATCCGACATAATACCAGAAAATTTGACGATAATAAATAAGTTTCAAGACTTCAGCTTGACTAAACAGTGGAGAAATACTACCGAGCCAATTTCTAAGTTAAAATCTCGTAAGTACGTATCCCAAAATTCAAATCAAGTACGTATATATATACAGGCTGAGGCTGTTTCGGCATTTTGACCCGTTCCGGATTCTGGTATGCAGCGGGGATGGTTCGGTGGGTTGGGTTCTCTCCGAAATCGATCGTTTAGGCATGCACGTGAGTAATCGTTGATAAAAAAAGCGATAAATGGAAACCGATCTCCCTTTGCATCGACTAAATCCACAGCGCAATATCTCCCCTGGTTTTTTATCCAATTTTTACATCTCTGAGGTTCTCTCAGCACCTTTTTTCTATCAAAAGCTCTGCATTCGAGACCTGAACTCGGCCCTTTACGTTAGCCACGACTCAAAGACCCCCGCTTTAGATGCAGATGCAGTTTTTCTATTTTGCGTAGATAGATGCACGTTTGAGATTGTGAAAAAATAGTTGATTATTTAATTTCTAATTCATTCGTCGAGTTTATTTTTTTTTTGTCTTTTCTATCTATTCTCTTTCTTTTTTCTTTCTTTCTTTCTTTCTTCTTTTCTTTCTCTACGGTATTGACTCTAGATTATCAACGCATGGTGTGTCTCTTCTATTATTTTATTTCAGGTATACAGAAGCCTGAGCTTTACTCATCTTTGGTTGTGCTAACGTTAGCTAACTTTCTTTTCAGCCGGTAAGTACGAAGCTAATGTTTTTTTTTTTTTACTATTCATACATTTCTTTTTTTTTTTCTATTCAGCTTTTATACCAACATACAATATTTCAATATCTGTCACATCTCTTCTCTACCCTCGGTTCGTCCTTACGAACTCTTAGTCACTCTACCAATTATCGTTGATCACATTTCAATGAGCTTCGAGAAATACTGTCGCACATTTTCATCATTTTATCTGATTTTTCGTTATTTTATTCGGTTTCATTGAAGTTTATGAAATTCAGATACGGGATTTCAATATATCCAATAGCGTCTCTCAAAATTTCATAAGATTTTACAAGATTTTCGAAAATTTCATACAATTTCAATGAATTTTGGTGAATTAAATGCTAGCATTTCATAACATTTTGTAGAATTTCTCAAGATTTTACAGAAATGCTTACACATTTCCTCAATTTAACTATCAAACTTTATCAAATTTCTTAGAATTTCATGAAATTTCACAACATTTCATAGAATTACATTGAGTTTTATTAAATTTTATTGCCAAAGATCGTCAAACTTCTTTATGAACGACAAAACGCAGCCCAACATCTCAAGACTTCCTCTGAATATCATAAGAAACTGAAATTTCATTAAGTTTTACGAGTCCTAAATTTCCGCCATGACCTCGCTGCCCAAAAAACATGAATCAAACCTTTCTCTTAACATTCGCAGAAACAGTGCCAAGTCGGAGTCCTGCCTCTTGGCACGGGCAATGATTTGGCTCGAGTACTGGGCTGGGGGGCGTCATGCGACGACGATACTCACCTCCCCCAGCTTCTAGAGAAATACGAAAAAGCCAGTACCAAGATGCTCGATCGCTGGAGCATAATGACCTTCGAAAGAAGCATCTCTCTTCCTAGTCCAAAGATGTCTTTGAGCCAGACTGACCCTGCTCTAAACACGGCAATTGCTCATCAGTACGAAGACAGCGTAGTTACTCACATAACAAATATACTTCAGTCTGATCAAGACAGCGTCGTTTTGTCAAGCGCAAAGTAAGAGCAGCTAATTTTATTTTCATGAATGAATTTAATCGCTGATTTCTGATTTCTTGGGTTTTTTGCTCATATGAATTTAGAGTTCTTTGCGAAACTGTAAAGGATTTTGCCGTAAGAATTTCTGAAGCCAGTCAAAACACCGGGGACCAACAACTGGCGGAAAAATCCGAAGTTCTTCAACAGAAGCTCAATCTTTTATTAGAAACTTTGCAAAGAGAGGAATGCCTGATATCAGATAATACCGAAGATGTCGAGTGTACGGTATCTGAAACACAGTCGCCGCTTCCTATCGACGGACAGGAAAAAGGGGCCTTGGAAAAGCCTGAGAAAGACATTACCAATCTTAAGAGAGTCAGGAAAAGAAGGCATTTTGCCGAGAGGGAAGCTATTATGTCTAGGTAATGCCCTTTTGTAAACTTTTCAGGACATAAATAGCGGGAAAAAATCTCCCAATGCCGATAATACTCAATAATTAAAATACTTTACAGAGCTAATAGCTTGAAACGAGCCATCAGATGTTTAGTCGAACACACAGAACTCGTCGTCGATGAGCAGAACAGCTCGCCTTCAGATCGTCAATCTGGCAAAACCCCCAACATAATGATAACGTGCGACGACGTTTCTGAAGCTACCAAGAGACCTGGTGAGCATCAAAAGTCGCTTTAAAGTCTTCGATAAGGTCAAAGATTTGATAAAACGACTTTAAAACATCGAGCGGCATGAAATTTTCTAGAGTTTGACAAGATTCTATTTAGTTTTATCTGACTTTCGTAAAATTTGAGGACAGAATCTTATCAAATGTCTTGAGCAATCCCATTTCGAATTCGTATAAAAACTCGTATAATTGAGCGAGATTCCCTCAAATCAAACATCTTTTTTCAGAAAAACGGGACCAGCTGGATATCCCAGGCCTGCGAGGCGGTAACGTCGAGCATTTAAACGTCATGCCAACAATCGATTCAGCGAGTAGTGCAGAAGTTTCTCCCTGTTCAAGCCCAACGCCAAATCTAGTTTCTCTAAGTCCGATGCCAGATTTACGAAGGGATTCTCAAGCCGAAGAAATGCTTACGCTTCCAGCGCCTGATGGATTTGCAGACAGCAGAAGAAACAGCTCGAATTTACCTCAGGGGTTTGTGACGCCCTGTTTTTCTTTCATCTCTAATTCAAATCTACCACTTTCTTATATTCTTTTTCGGTAATTCTAGTGTTTTCAGCTTCGAGGTGCCTGCTGTCGAGGCTACGATTAACAAACTGCTTCAACAAGGACGGGAATTTGATGAAAACAGCGAAAGGGAATCTGGCGAAATTCCGCAGGCCGAAACTCCGTCTGATATCCAAGTCACTGTCACCAGCACTACTTTGGATACTAGCTCTCCTTCAGACGATACGACAATTCAAGACACCATGATATCCCCTGACACGGATTCTGCAGCCCATTCGAGAAACGTTTCTCCCGATAATGGGCAGAAATTTGATAACGAAAGGCGGAGAGACGGATCTAGAAGCAGCTGTAGCTGCAGCATCGTTAGCTCCGATAGCATGATGCTCGATACTCTGGACTCGAAAAATTTCACCATCAAGAACAGCGAGAGCGAAATTGGTATGAAAGAAGCATTGAGCTGCCTCTGCATTTCCTCTTTTACTCAAATTCCATTGTTTTTTCACGTGATTACTCATTCTAACGCTTTTTAGAACAGAATTCTCGTGCAATTTTATCAGATTTTATGGAATTTCATTGGATTTTATTGAATCTTGATGAATTTTATCATATTTTATTGGATTTTATGCTATTTTGTGATAGAATTTCATGAAATTTGCTCAGATTTGATTATATTTCATTGAATTAGGTCAGATTTTCCAGAACTCGATTAAATTTCGTGGAATTTAAACCTAGCGTTTAATTATGGATTTTATGGTTTTACAGGATTTCATTGAGTTTGACTATTTTTCATGGGATCTAGACATAGAATTTTATCTGAACTACTAGAATTTCACTGAATTTCATGAGGTTTTTGAAGAATCTGTAAATTTCCGTACGATATCGTTGAATTTAATTATAGAATTTAATTGCATTTCATAAAATTAATTGAAATTTCCATAGAATTTCATAAAAATTTACTGAATATCATCAGAAATCCTGAAGGTTTTTAGAACTTTAAACAATTTCATCCAATCCCATGATAAGATTTAATGAAACTTTATTAGGAATCTGATGATTTGATACAATTATATCAAACTTCGTGTCAAAACTTCTCAAAATCTGTTAAACGGTCACAAAATTTCGTGAAATATCGCAAGATTTTATTCAAAATCACAAAGTTTCCCTCTCTCCCTTAAATTCCATCGTCTATTAAGATAATTTCTCTCTAACATATTTCAGGGCACATAGACAGCGAGATTTTGGACACCCCAAAGCACTCGGACAGTCCAGAAATGGGGCACATAGATTCACCAGAAAATTCATGCGACACGTGTCCCAGCGAGGCGGGCCAAAACTCTGAGAGCATAATAGACGATTTGAGCTCCCTGGGTCAAGATCTGATCAGCGCAATGCTAGGGGAAAAGTATGACTCAGTCAGGGACTGTCTGAAGTCCGAACAACAGCCTGCAAAACCAGAGAAATTCTGCAGTTTGGCGCAGTTCGTTGAAGGAAACGACATCGCTAGACGCAGCTTTAAAAAACCGGCTAGAAATTTTAGGAAGATTGACAAGGAGGTGTGTGGGATTTTTTTCCTGGGCATTGTTTCTTCCTTTTCATTCTCAAACGTTTATTTTTCTCTTCAGGTTTTGTTCAAGCTGCAAATCGCAGCCTCAGCTACCGACTTGACTGAAGAACCTGCAGATACGAGTCCAGCGCAAGACGATTCGAGGGACAAAAAGGCGTCGGATATTCTCAGCCCAGTCTGTTGCTTTGCCGTTACCTCAGACACTACGCCAACTAGCGAAAAACCTCCCCCAACATTCCCCCCGGTGATAAGCGTCATCGTTGATCCTCCCAGCCCATCAATGTCGATTGATAATCACAAGGAGGTAGACGCAGAGTGTAAAATCGACTCCTTTTACAGGAGGCACAGCGGAGGGAGCATGGAGAAATGTGAGCGGCGAAGATTTTTAGTCTTTTAAACGATTCAAGGTCTAATAGTTTTATATTGCTTCAGGATTTACTACCTTTTCAAACTTTTTTCAACCTGTTTTTTAGTGAGCGTCGAATTCCCTGGCACTGGATGCTCCCCGCAAGCTACAAGGCGAATCAGTAGCGGGAGTCTACTGAAGGCATGTGAAATGGGGGCTCTCGCTAATAGCTCAGCTATGTTCGGAGGCTCAAGTCTTAGTCTGAGACACGAACGAGCCAAGTCTGTCGACGCTACAGAAGATTCTAAGAAACTACCCATCATTAATCCATTGGTTCAACTTCCCATGTGGCCAAGTACGATCGTAGGAAATTAAAAACCTTTTCACGAGTCTCGAGATCCCATTTGGCAGTTTGTTTTTTACAAAAAAATAGCTAATAATTAGCAGGATTTCAAAGTTTTATCGAATTCTATACGATTTTTTTAAATCTTTTGCAATTCGAGACCAGAGTTTCTTCGGTTTATTCAAATTTTACGAAATTTCATAGTTTTGTTTGAAATCAAAGAATTTCATGAGAATTCTCTAGTTTTAGTAGAATTTCAGTATATTTTTTGGATCCTGATGAATTAGTTTTGTTAGATTTTATGAAGTTTCATGGAATTTTACAAGATTTTGTAAGTTCCAATTAAATTCGATTGAATCTAGTGATAGAATTACATGAAATCTGTTGGGATTTCATGAAATTTCATAGAATTTTGCAAAATGTTATCTTATTTAAGAAAATGCTACAAAATTTGGTGATCATGGATAATATTCAGCACTATAGCATAACTAGGGTACAATTAAAAAAGATCGAGCTAGTTTTTCAACTTCCAAAGCTTATTGATCAATCCTAAGGCTTGGATAATCGTTTTTTCCGGTTTCTGGATGATCGGCGATGCAAAAAGTATATCAAATAATCGTTGAAAACTCGCAAAACTCTTCGGAAAACAGAAAATCCATCTGCGTTATCTTTGAGAACAGACTTTATGCTGGTTTGTACAATTCTCTGAACTTTTTCAGACGTTAGCAGAGGCGCAGGACTGATAAGCCAAGCGTTGCTGGCCAACGCGGATGCTTTGTGCGCAGCTGTTTCTCCCTTGATGGATCCAGACGAGACTCTTTTGTGAGTTTATCTTTTTTTATCATGTGAGAAAAATCGTTTTGTTTTTCCCCAGGAAGTTGAATCGAGTCTATAAATCGAGTAATTGATTTTCTCTCAAATATATAGAGAAGGGTACTACGAACGATGCGTCATGAACAACTACTTCGGAATAGGCATTGACGCTAAAATAAGTCTGGACTTTCACCACAAGAGAGAAGAACATCCAGAGAAATGCAGATCCAGAGCAAAAAACTACATGTGGTACGGAGTTCTCGGATCCAAACAGTGGCTACAAAAAACTTACAAAAATCTCGAGCAAAGAGTCCAGCTGGAATGCGACGGACAAAGAATACCGCTTCCCTCTCTACAGGGAATCGTCGTATTGAACATTCCCAGGTGGGAGAAGAAATTTAGAAATAAAAATTACTATTTTTGAATGAAGAAAGTGATGAAAAAAACTCTGTTCTTTACATTTTATCCTTCAAACTCTACAGTTTTATGGGCGGAACGAATTTCTGGGGTGGAACAAAGGAAGGAGATCTTTTCCTGGCGCCTTCATTCGACGACAGAATCCTGGAGGTCGTCGCAGTTTTCGGTTCTGTACAAATGGCCGCTTCTCGTCTGATTAATTTACAACACCACAGAATAGCGCAATGCCAAACTGTCCAGATAAACATCCTGGGGGACGAGGGCGTTCCAATTCAAGTCGATGGCGAGGCCTGGATACAACCACCTGGAATGATCAGGATCATTCACAAAAACCGAATGCAAATGCTGTACAGAAATCGGGTGAGGAAAAAGACCCAAAATTTTAGCTAAAGCAAAGAAACTCGTATGAAATTCAATAAATTAAACTTGTTTTATATCTTTTTTCGCCATTTCATTCATCCCTTTCTATCTTCTCAGGCTCTAGAGACTTCGCTGCGAACTTGGGAGGAAAAGCAGAAAAGCTCGACGTCAACTTCTTCACAGTCAACTTCATCGTTGAGCGGAGCTACTCAGACTCAATCGCAGATAGACATCAGGCCTTCGAACCTTAACGAAGACGAGATGAGCGTGTTGCTCTGCTTCATTGAAGCAGTTACCACTCTGGTTAAATGGGTCAAACTCCTGATCATCTCGCACCCCAGTCTTGAGCCAGAATTGTATCAAGTCGCTGCTCGAACTGGTTTGAGCCTGGAAAACGTTCATCCTGATGGAAAAATCATTCAAGGGGTCGGTTGGACTCGGATTTGAATAGAATCATTCGAATTTCAAAGATATTTGCAAGATTTTAGCAAAATTTCATCTGAAATCGAATCCTTGGAGATAATTTTTAATCAAATTTCAGCCAGGATTGAGGCCCGTTGTTACTGAGCTGGTGTCTAGCGCCAGGCAGCTTTACGAAGATTCTTGTGAGCTGCTCAGAGACAAGGCGCACAACTTGGTGAGGATTTTTTAAATCTCTAAAGCGTCGGGGTGATGGAGAGGATTATAATCCTCATGCTTATTTCAGAGACTGAGAGAAGATCTGGAGAGCAAACTGTCCGCTTCGCTAGCCGCGATGGAACAGGAGCTTAGAAAATGCGTCTTTGACGAATCTGGCACCGGTTTGGTATACCTTCATCATCTCCAGCCTGACGAGCAGGTAAAATTTACTTACGCCTTCTATGCAGTCATATTTTTTTAACCCTTTTTTAAACTATAATCGTTGCCACTTCGCCAGCAGATACCGCTGCCAGTTTACGGGCTCGAAATCATTCTGTAGATTTCACTGAGGCAAGAAAAGCTCAATATCAAGAATCGAAAACATTTCTTAGTGAACTGAGAAGTTTTCTAGTTGCTTTCAATTAGTTGAATAACTTTGGGAAAAGAAATGGTGATAACATTTTACGAATAGCTTCAAAGAGCTGATTCCGCCAAAAAAATACGTTTTGAAATGATTTTCTACGATTTATTTTTGATTGAGATATACTTTTAGTCGTACCTCGAAATTGGCAAAGCGATTTCGACCCCGCAAACGGTAGCGTATCTCGATAAAAAGCATTTGGAATTTTCTATTAAATAAATAATAAATAAATTCTCCTGCGTGCTTGTGTTTCTTCGGATTGATCGAGCGCTCGATATTCGTTGCTGGGTAATTCGCTTTGATAAAAATTAATGTTAAGCTGTAATAAAATACAACTAGGTAATAGAAGCATTTATTAGCGCATATACATGTAATGAGCACGTAATACACTCCGATCGATATCTCGATAAAAAAAAAAAAAATGCTTAATAAAGTCGAAGATTGCTCCGCCTGTTGCATGCAAGTTGAATCCTCACACACCATTGCATAAAAACAAACAAACAAACTCAAACGCAAAGGACAAAAATGCATGCGTTATTTTGCTAACTAACAATGCAAAGGGAATAATTAAAAAACAAGACAAAAATAAGAAACATGCACAAACTGCGCTGCAGCTAATATAATATAAATAAACAAATAGCTGAATTCAAGCTTCGATACTAACAAGACTAACTCGTCTAACAATCGTCTTAACTCTGCGTTCACAGGGTGATAAAAAGAATCGTCACCGCGGCTTGTTCTGGTTAAAGTTTCGTCGTACAGGATGGGGCTCGGGAAATCATCCTGCAAGAGATCAAGTTACAACTTGGGGAGTAGCTGAGGTTTGTTCATGGCTCGAGGGTCTCCAGCTTGCCGAATACGCTGAAAACTTTATGTCCCACGATATAAGAGGCAAGGAATTGCTCACTCTGGCCAGAAGAGATTTGAAAGAACTTGGAATCACTAAAGTCGGACACGTCAAGAGGATACTGCAGGCGATAAACGACCTAAATAATTAAAATTATTTATCCCCGAGGATCGACCAAATCCCTAGAGACTTAAGACATTATTTATTTCATTAAAAAATCGTATGTCAAAAGCAATCGGATGAACGACGACGATACTCTTAAATGAGTTTGTGAAAAACGCGTAGCTCAGCTACGGCGATCAGGCGATAAAACTTCAAGTTTTATACCCAGCGATCTTGCAATCTTGAGATAACGAAAAGGTCGACGATAATCCTCCTATATTCGAACCAAATAATACTAGGGAACGTAATGTTGCTCGATATTATTCTTTAAAATATATTTACGGACCACGGATATTGTCCTGTGATCGCTGAGCTGGTCGAGAACGACGCATTTTTCAAACCTCCCAAGATCTTGGAAAATATTGCGTCTGTCGATCGAAGCTCTTTGCTATTTATTGGTAGAGTATATATCATCGTTAATTATTTCCACACTCTTAAAATGAGATCTAATTATTATAATAGTCATAATAAGAATAATAATAATAATCCTTTCTCGTAAAGTTCTATCATACAGATTTTAATCTATAAGGTGTCGACGAATGCGATTTATTTTTTTTCTTTCAACTCTGCTACTGAAAATCGAGGGACTTTTGATAATTCATTGGAATTTATGATATTTCATACAATTTTCTATGAATTTATCACTAAATTTCTTTGGATTTTACAATATTTCATGAAATTTCAAAGATTTCGTTGGATTCCTTTTGGTTCAATCGAATTCCGTGGTATACGATGCTGGAATTCCGTCAATTTGTCAGAAGATTATGAAATATTATAGATTTTTTACAAAATGTCATCAGAATTTATAATATCCATTGAAATCTGATGATAGTTTATAAAATTCAATCATATTATACGATGAAATTCTATAAAATCTTCTGATATCTTGTGAAATTTGAATCAATTTATTTGGAATCTGGAGGGAAATCCTTCCGGGGAAAGAGCGTTTTCAGTGAAAAAGCAGTTTTCAAACCCTCGAAGTAAAAGAAGAAAGAGATGAAGAGGAGAAAAAAAAAAATCAAATCGCAGTAGCCGATGATCTCAAGTGTCTCGAGTGTTAAAAGTAAATCTTTGATGAGCAAAAGGTGAATAATTTCGCCATCGTTACAATTAATTATTAAGAGAAAAAAGAGAGATAGAGAATGTGTGAACATGAGTATAATTATAACGTAAATCTAAACCTTGAATCTTCCCGACTATTCTACATCGTAAGCTCTTTATATATATTAATCTTAAAATACTAGAATATGGATTTGTATGGATCGACGATTATGCTTTTATCTATTCAGGATTTCGTTTCATATCGTCAAATAGTTTCTGCGCTTTTATCCAAACCCCTTGTTTCTTTCTCAAGTTTTGAAACACTGGCGATAATCGACTTTTCAGTCTGAAAATTGCCTCTATTTCTACCCGACCAGCTAGTCGAAGGGCAAATAAATCCTCTTAGATACTAAACTAATAAACTAGCAGCACCGGTAGTTGCCGATTCGATAAATTCTAGTCGTAAAGTATTCACAGGCATTAATCGGTTCCTAAGAAAAACGCAGACTTGTGGTAGTCAACGGAGCGTTTGAATCCATTAAAAATAGACGCAAAACCCAAGAGAAATGATTATTATGCAAAAAAGTATAGCAATTAAATGACGACGGCGCAATAAAGTCAGTATTTTAATTTTTCTTCATTTTAGTTTGTATTTTTTTTTTCTTTCTCATCCGAATAAACGACGCTGGATTTAATTATCGCAAGCAATAAAACTCCGTGTGATCTATCATCGGAATGATGTTGGCAGCGTAGTTTACTCGGAGAATAAATAGTCATGAAAATTATGGAAAAATAACAACGTTATTGCCTTCGAAAAAAAAGTCCCTGGCTTTTGACTATCGTTAAAATATAATGAACAACGCGACGAGGTTGATTAGATCGATTCTAATTCTTTATAGAACGATTTTCTGTTTATTCGATGAAGATAAGAATTCTCTGGTCATTCGTTGAATTGAATATCGATTGAAAACAGCCTCTCGCGTTCCCAACAAATTTATATATAGATATTACGGAGCTAAGAACGTACATCGAGGGCCAAAAAGGAGATAAATAAACAAACAAACAAATAAACAAATAAATGAATGAATAAATAAATAAATAGAAATATCACGTAAAGCACGACTTAGATAGGAGTACAAAAATATAATTCGTACGATAATAGTATAGATTATAACGACTCGTAGTAATGGACTAGAGAGAAAAAATATAGTTAATAAATATTCTATTTCGTATTATTATAAAATGGCATAATTTGTTAAGAGAGTCACGGAGGATCTAAGAACCAAAGAAAAGGTATTATTAATCAACTGAGAATCCAGTATACTAAAAACCTAAGTGAAATAATAACATTAATAATATATAGTAATTTGAACATGTTTTTCCTCAATCTAAATATCGATGTACAATATATTACGTTACCCTATGATTATAAAGTAAATCGATAAGCCCCCCTCTACCCTCTAGGTAAAAAACTATAATATAACGCACGTATTTAATAACACGATTACCCAACTTTTGTATCTTAACATTTATTATTATATCCGACAAAGGAAACTTTTCCGCTTGGTAACGTCAAACTATCGATCTCCGAATATAATGAATTGATCAAATTTTTCGAAAGCTAATTAAGCTGAAATAAAATTAGACGAAAACATTTTACCAAAGGAAATCAAAAAAATAAAAAATAAACCAGCCCCAAAGTCGGCCTCTAAACAAATCTCTATTGCCTTTATTACCGTAATGTTAAACAAATCTGTAATGTAATTTTCTATAATATAAAAAGAAAGAAAGAAAGAAAGAAGAAGAAAAATGATAAGAAATGGTAATATTAATACTCCGTATTCAATGTACCTTGATATTTTTTAACTAACGATTATATTCATTATTATTATGTATATAATTGATATAATTATATAATACCTACCATTCAACTATCTATCGTACTTGGGCTCAGACTGTTTCGCCAACGACTTATACATAAATACAAAAAAACGTATAATACCGATCATTGAAAAAGGATAAAAGAATAAAATGAAAGAAGAGAATTATAATATAACAGTAATAATAATATCTAATGTATTATCGAGTTGAAAAAAAAAGTGAAATCTTCTGAAGAATAATCGAAGCGTTATTATAATATATTCTAAACTAATAAGCAATAGTTCGTATTTATCGACTGGTTTAATAATCTTAATAAACGTATATTAATTATTGTTATTCATTAATAATCTTAAATTACGTATTATCGACATTTTATCACATCTGTGTATATCGAACGTTGTTTATATAGTATCGCCGATTAAGTTCTTATTATCTTATCCACCAATATAACTAATAATAATAATTACATTTTACTTCTTTTACTATTTAGCAAACAAGAAAATTATTTTCAATGCGAATTCAATCTACTCTGTACAATCATCAATCAAAGCACAAGAAAACAAATTAACTTTATTCAAAAGACTTTAACTCCTTTTCTTTTCTTTACTGTAAAATCAACTATTACTATTCAAAAATCTCTATCACAGCTTAATCTTTGCTCATAATATTTAAATTATTCTTCTATTTTCTATTAATTCCATTCTCAATTCATTAATATTTATTTACGCTAAATATACAGGTAAACCTACTTAAGTAGTCGCTTAGCTAAAAGAAGAAAGATTAGGCGTCGATTCGTGCTAGTACGATTTTTTTTTAGAATCAGATAAACTAAAAACTAGTTTCAATCATTCCAATTTAACTATCATTATTATTATTATTATTATTATTATTATCATATTATTATTATCATATTATTATTATTGTTGGTATTGTTATTATTGATAATGCACAAAATGTTAGATTATTCGGATCGAAGAAATAAGAAACGATTACGCGAATATATTATTAGAGAATTTAACTAAGACTAGCTGATACTACTACTACTACTACTACTACTACTACTATTACTATTACTACAAGTACTACTACTACTACTTATACGATAAATAATTTAATTTTAAATTTGAAGAAGGGCAAAGAAAAAGAAAAAGAGAGAAAAAAAAACAACATTCTGTGATAAATTCTTGTATAATATACATACATACATACATACATACATACATACATACATACTTAGATACCTAAATCTAAAAAGACCTGTAATAAAACGAGAAATTATTATGTCGAGTTGCAAAGGAAACAAGAAAAGAATACATGATTATTGTTATCGATAGGAATAAGCGGGAGGAACGAAATGAATCCGAACTTATTGATCAATGACGCAGTTTGATTTTAATTTTAATTTGCTTTCTATTAATATTCAGACTTTCATCTTTATCTTCATAAACGTAAATTGATTTATTAATTATTGTTATCTTTTCGAGCGAACAGGCCTACGATTTAAGAAAAGAAAAAAAAATGTATTCAAAGATTGCTCACGAATGTCTCAGAGGATGAGATGAAGAAGAAGAAGAAGAAGAATAAGAATTTTCAAAGGCAATAATCTCGTTTCGTTTATTGGAATAAATTTATACCTAATAATATGAAATTTCTGCAATAACGCTAATTTGGGTCCAATAATATGAAAGTAGATCTGTTCCTTAATGAGAATGATCTTATTATTTCTTGTATATTGTTAGTCGTTGATGATCATCAGATGTAGAGAAGAAAGAAAGAAAGAAGGATAGAAAAAAAGAGTGAAAGTATTTGAAAAGACGATAATCGGTTACTTATTTTTCTTTTTTTATTTATACGGTAACGTCTTTCGTCTATACCAGTAAAAATGTTTGATTTATTTTCAAACACTTTCATCCCATAAAGTAGTACCTGTTACCTATAAATGTCTCTGGTTATAATTCTTATACCGCGATATTTTATGTATCGTTCTGTATTTATAACTACCGTTTACCTAATTACCTACATGCGTACACTTTTCTTTAATGTTATACATACATTCGAATATCTATTAAATTATATCTAAATACATAAACATTATATGTTCGTTCTTCAATCGATAATGTATTCGACGAATATATAAAATAGTTACACTATTAAAGTTTGAATAAAATACGTTTAGGAGATTTAAAAAATCAATTATCAACAAGCTTCCTTATAATATTCCTCGTCATATCTCTTTACATCAATTTTCTTTTATATCAACTACGATCACAACTCGTTACAGATTATTCTTGTATCATTTATTCTCTCTCTTGGCGACAAGTTTTATTCAATATTTACACGTCGCTGAATCCTTTCTTCATCCATCTATAATTGAATTTTACAACTTTTTACAATCCGTTATGTACAAAACAGTCTTCGACTTTAGTTGCCGTCGATTTCAGACCCTTAAATCAACCCTGAGAATCTAATTTCTCTAATTATCTAATTATTCAAATATTTCATATACTAAGAATCGCCGAAATACTGAAAACAGAAGTTCCGGTAACGCTTTTAACTCCTTAACTTCAAACCCTCAATAATATATCCAAATTTCTCCGCCTCTAGGTTCGCGATCGTCTCAAACGATCCAAAGTCGTCTCCTGGCCAAGAATCTCAATCATCTCCGCTACCCCAGGGCCTTCCTATTGGGAAAGAAATTATTATCGTTTTTAATCGCCTAAATTTATCAAAATTCTTTAGACATCAATACAAATGCTTTTCAATTCTGTATTTGTTAACATTTTGTGAACCTTTAAGCCGCTGAGGACGCTGCGTAAAAGTTGCATGAGTTTTTTGAAGGGTATATCTCTTGACTCGGCAAAACTAGTCAAGCAATTTTTTATGCTTTCCTTGTGGAAGAATTCGGCATCTTTTGAGGCCAGCTGCTTGGCGAGGTCCTCGAGTATCGCTGCAGAGGACAATAAATAGAAATAGAATTAAATTTGGAGGGAAGCTAATTAGATTGAACTTTAATTTCAAGCTAAACCAATAATTTGTCACCAGAATTTTCCAGCTGGTTTGAATTCGGGGAAGACGAAGGCACGACCCACAAAAATGAAAGATCTCCGGATACGAGATCATCCAGTTTTGATATCCTGTTCTGCGCCCATTTCAATACAGTTTCTATATGCTTATCGTCCAGCTGCAACATGCCGTCTGATAATCTGGAATTGAATCAACTTGGTAAACTGAAATCGCAGTGTAATATTCTTCGATAATACCCAAAATTTATGCAAATCCTATAAAATTCTACAGAATTGAACAAGGTTGTTTCAAATTTTGCAGGAATCTCCCAGACTCTTTCTAAGATCCTTTAAGATTCTTGAAATATTAATCGGAATTCATTGCAACTCGATGAAACGATTGAGATTAGTGATCGAAAGAATGAAAAGGTTTCTACCGATCGGGAAAAGCCTCGCCAACGATTCTGGCCACTCTGCTGACAAGGAATTTGGTGTTATACTCGTTTTCGAGTAGCTGAGAGATCTCGAGTTTATTAAACTCGAGTAATTTCTCAGGCATGAGTTTGCAGGAGTTGGCGTTCACCGCAGACAAGTCGAACTGCAAATGAACAAAGGAATTAAATGAAGAAACCCTGAAAATTGACGTAACCGAATATGCTTCGAAAGGCAAGAAACTGAGTCTCTGCTCCCTGAACACCTGCTTAATCAACTCCTCGTAGCTCCAGCACCTCTGCTTTCCTTTCTCCCTGTTGAAACCGCCGCCGGCATGAGTTATGAAGTTCAATAAAGCCAGAGGGAATATTCCGCTTTGTCTATAACTCTCGACTCTGATATCTCCCTGTCTTTTAGAGAGTTTAGTTCCGTCCGGGTTCAGGATTAGCGGCAGATGCGCAAAAGCTGGTGGAGTCCATCCAAATGCCCTGGATAGAATAAAAATGAGGAAATTAATCGATTCTGCGAGTTTAGAGCCCGAAGAATTATCGAATTATCATTTGACTCGCTCACTTGTAGAGTAAAATGTGCTTCGGAGTCGACATGAGCCACTCAACTCCGCGCAAAACGTGCGAAATCTTCATAAAGTGGTCGTCTACAACGTTGGCAAAGTGATAAGTCGGGTAATTGTCAGTTTTTATGATCACTGGATCTCCCTCGTGCTGTGCAACGTCGTAAGAAGTTGATCCGTAGACAAGATCGTGGAAGGATTCAGGATTCGAAGTCAACTGTGAAGATATTGTCGAGTTAAAAACTAATCCTTTCGCTTTTCGATGTCATAAAAGTTTCGCTAGGTTCGATTTTCAATTCTATCGAAAACTCAAGTCTTTAGAACTCCTTAGTTGCCTTTAATTTATAGAAATCCCCTGAAAAATCGCTGAATATAGATGAAATTCTATTTTTACAAGCCCTCAGCGTACTTTTCTGTTCTCTTAGTTCTCTGTTATTCATTCTGAGGTGATTGAAGTTGATGAATTTGCTGAATCGGATTCGATACCTTGAATCTGATGCAGTGAGGCTCTCCCCTTCTCAGTTTATCTTCTAAATCCTCTTTGCTCAGGTTTCTGCATTTGTTATCGTACTTTGGAACTTGACGGAGCCTCAGAGCGTCGCGCCTTATTAGATCCAGACGGTGATCGGAGCAAAAGCATCGATACGCCGATCCATTTTTTAGGAGAGTCTCGACCTGCTCCCTGAAAAATGAATTTAAATCTTTTTATCAATCTGGAAATATCGCAGGGTGGAAACAAAGCCTCTTTTATCTTCGTCTTCGTTTTAGGATCACGACAATAGCAAAAAGCTGATTCATGTAATCAAAAAGACCTTTTCTGATCCAAAAAGAGTCAATTGAATATTCCAAACTCAAAAAAGACATTCCAAACTCAGCTGATAAGCTGTTTTTCATCTCGAAGTTTTGGGTTTTCTTGCTCAGAAATTGATCTACCATCTTCTAAAGACCGACTTGAAGATTTATATCGTTTAAAACGCTTTTTGTGATCTAAAAATAGTCTATTGAACATTCTGAAGTCCAAAAAAACTCTACGAGTCTGTATTTCATCGAAATTTAAGAGTTTCTTTGGTCTAAAAATGGAATTCTCAATGTCTTATATAGAAAGATGAATTTCATCTTCTGCTCGATTACTTGTATAATTCCAATCGCTTAGACTGGAGATAAGGTCCTGCAGGTCCTCCTCTGGTCGGATCTTCGTCAGGAATGATACCAGCCCAGAGCAGATCGTCCTGTAATTTTTTCACAGCCTCAGGGACGATTCTGGTCCTGTCAGTGTCCTCGATGCGTAAAATAAAGCTGCCGTTGTTAGCCCGTGCGAACAAATAGTTGTACAAAGCGGTACGCAGACCTCCGAGGTGAAGATGACCTGATAAAGTATCGACTTGTGCATAATTAAGATTAAAAACGAAAAGAACAGAAATTTTGTGAACGTTCGAATTTCGAATTCTTAGAATTCCACTTCTGTTTCTACTTCCGATACTCACCCGTCGGGCTGGGCGCGAATCTAACGCGAACCTGTTGTTTACTGTAACATCGTTTTTGGTGTATTTGGAAGTTAAGATTCCTCAGTATAATATTGCGGTGCATATTTTCGCTCTGGACTTTAGCAGTCGTGTGTTAAGATCTGGTCTTATTTGTCTCGAATCTCGTTGAGAAAAAAATAACAACAACAAAAAACAAGAACTACAACGCTAAAAAACACAGACGAATACTCGAGCGAATTGCTTTTTACCAGTTATAACCTAGAAACGTCATTCGCGCGTGGACCAGTGACGTCACAGCGCGTCGACTGCTTCTACGGCTAGACACGATGTCAAGGTTTTTCTATTTTATTCAATTATTATGACTTGAATAACTGAAATATAGCTCGAGGGGTTACGGAATAGTTTCAATAAACTCAAACGTCGATTTTTCATCAAGAATCTTTGTTATTCTTCAACAATTCTTATTACCAAAATCATAAAACGATTTGATTCTTGTCTTGAGCCGCTGACGTCATCGCGCTTGTTAGTTCTTCCGGGTTATCACAGATGGCTGCGACTGTCGGTGTTTTTTGTCTTGGCACAAGGAACGTGGACCGTGGTGGAACGAGGAAACGAGCGACACGAACGAACGCGCTGCAAGCAGCAGCAGCAGCAGAGCAGCAATGAACATGCGCATATTCTGATGTCAAGTGTATCGTGAGTGAAATAATATTTTGGCCTTCGGGGGCCTGAAATTGGTCAAAATGGTACGCACCGAATGATTATTAGTAAAAATAAATCACCCCGTGGTATACTTTGGTCAAAAACAGTTCAAACCAGAGGGAGAAAACTCGAGATTTGAGTTGCGAATAAAAAATTTTGACACCGTAAAATAACCTATATTTGTTTACTCGACCCCTTCTCTCCCCTGCCCGAGTAAAATAAAATATAGAAAAGGGGGGAAAAAGGCAGGATCATTCAATGTTTATTCTCGAATTGAATATCGTTAGCTCCGAAAGTTCACAAATACCGCGTCGTCGCCTTGTCGCCAAAATGTATGAATTGGAATCCAGCCTCTTCCCTTCGCTTCCTAATCCGGTGCAACTTATTTTTACAGTATAAGCTGAAATTCTCGCAGCGTGATAAAGTCAAGAAATTCATAGCGTTTACACAGACCGGGGAACAGACTGCCATATACTGCCTGACCCAAAACGACTGGAAACTCGACTTGGCCAGCGACAATTACTTCCAAAATCCAGAGGCTTATTACAAGGAGCCAAAGATCTCAGTCGATAAAAAAAAACTCGAAGTTTTATTCGGGAGGTACCAAGGTGAGAGTTCCGCTTGAAATTTTTTACGATTCTTTCCTGCGTCACCCTTCGTTTTCTATCTCTAAATTTCGGTTACAATTTTCAGATGTCAACGAGCCTGACAAAATCACTGCCGATGGGATTATGAAATTCCTCGACGATCTCAGCCTTAGCCCTGAGAGCAAACTAGTTTTAATCATCGCATGGAAATTCAGGGCCGAAACTCAGTGCGAATTCACTAGGGATGAATTCATGAACGGAATGATGGATCTAGGGTAATTTTTCACCTTCCCAATATCCTCGATTCAAATCGTAAAACCATTTCTGCATCAACTTTGATGAACTACACGTCCCGGAGGCTGTGAAAATCGATGATTTTGTTTAAAAAACGCGGTTCTTCATGCTCCAAAATAGATTTACTTCAATTTAGATCACAACTAAACAGTCTGTCCCGTTCATGAAGCTTTTCCGGGTTTAAATTAACACATCAAGAATCTAAAACTCTTTGAAAACTATGAAATTCCATGGTTCAGTTCAAAACTTAGTGATTTTCTTGCTCTAAGATGAATTCAGGATCTTTTAAACCAAAACCAGATAGTCCTTTTGCTAAAAAAAAACCTTTTTCCTTGTGAAAACTAGCAGATTAAACATTTAGAACTGTTTGAAAAGTTCGTGAATGTATAGATTGTATACTTCTAAGCTAAAAAGATTTATCCCAGGTCTATTTTTTTACGATTTACCTTTCGACCAACGTTCAATGAAGCTTTTTTCCTTATTCCAGCGTCGACAGTGTAGATAAATTAAAAATCCGCCTTAGCAGTTTAGAGTCTGAGCTGAGGGACGCTCAGAAGTTCAAAGACTTTTATCACTTCACTTTTAACTACGCCAAAAACCCGGGTCAGAAGGGCTTGGACCTTGACATGGCTATCGCATACTGGAATATTGTCCTCGACGATAAATTCAGGTTTCTACAACTCTGGTGTCAATTTTTACAGGTAAATCTACAAGTCGCAGACAAAAATCTATCCAATTTATCTCCAAATAATAACAAATCTCTGTGTTTCTTTATCGATTATCAAGGTTTTTGTAAGTTTCTGACCATCTTACGGGGATAAATACTGATCCAAGAGTTGAATTAATTTCAGGAGCATCACAAGCGGTCCATACCAAAAGACACGTGGAATTTACTTCTGGATTTTGCGTTGATGATAAACCCAGATATGAGTAATTACGACGAGGAGGGTGCTTGGCCGGTGTTGATAGACGATTTTGTTGAATGGGCTCAGCCGCGCGTTCGCCAATCGCTATAACGTCTTAATGTGGATAAAAAGAGAAAAACAAATCCAAGAGAGTTACATGTATATTAATTAGTGCGTAACAAAGAGAGAGGAAGAGAAAAAAAAACAACCCACCTTCTGTCTTCTTACCTGACGATTTTCGTCAATCGAGAGAGAGAGAGAGAGAAAATATGAAAAGAAAATAAAAAACAGTAGCGCAGGGTGATTTTTCATATCTTTATTGATGAAGGGAGAAAAAAAAAGAGAGAAATGATAACTTTTATATTAAAACAGCCTTGTAAATAGCGAGGAGGAGATGTTGCGAGATAAAAATGTTTAATTGTTACCTATATACTTAGAACTCGTTGGAATTTCGACCCAAAAACCCGCAGTACTTACTTCTCCACCTTTCGATAACTTCCAAGTAGTTTCGAGTCGATTTTTGGCTCTGCTAATGCGTCTGTTACGGTACAGAAAATTAAGAGACCGCAGTTGTTTATAGGCGAATTACTCGAGAATACAAAGAAGAACAACGTTATTTAGAATCAATACAAAATGAGGAATAAATGAATTGTAAAAATAAAGAAACAAAAAGAAATATTATACATATTGTACATCAGATTTTTAATGTATAAACTAAAATTATCTCTAAATCGCAGTTCAAATATAGATTGAAAATTCATAGAGTTTGAACAATGAGGTGCGAATAGTAGAGGAAAGGTGATGACTTAGTGAAAGGTTTTAAAATGAGTCGAAAAAATGCCCTGTACACTGTTTCCGGTCCTTGCTCAACTTTCCAGAATCATTTCAGGGCCACTGATTTCTATATTTGGTGTTTTTGAACTTGGCAAACTCCACAAAACTCACAGTTACGCGTGAAATGGATAAAAATTCGTTTGTAAAATGTTAGAAAACGCTCTTAATCGAAAACGAAAATATTATCAGTTCTTATACACATTTTCTTTTTCCTATCTCACAGTTTTGATGTCTACCTAAAGACCTCGGTTTGCTTTGTCGTAGTTATTATTTTTTTTTTAATTGTTTTTTTGTTCCAAAACTTTCTTTTCCAATCCTTGCTGACACAAAATTTGTCCTCATTTAATCTCGAATATTGTCTTCGATCAAACATCTTCAATTATTCATTCAATTATATAAATTATAACAAAAAAATTTGCCAGCGTAAAATGAACGATTGAACTGAGTTTATTATTATTTTTTTGTACTTTTGATTTTATACAATATTTTTTTACCTTTTAGCTGAAAATAGAAACTAGATTATTATTATTATGTCTATTGTTATTAATATCATCGCCTCTCTCAAGAGAATTGATCTGATTTGTATAAAAACGTTATGAAATGTAGAGGGAAAATTTGAAAAGGCGTACCTAGACCGGCAAAGAGGAAAATGAAACAGAATAGAAGAGAAAGATGCCTGAATATATATATAAATACTGAAGATATATTGTTATTAAAATTTTATAGATAGATTGAGGAGGTCCAATAGAAGAAGAAATTTGTAGATAGAAGATTATCTTCACTTTCGAATAGTCGTTCGCAGAGTACAGAACATTTTTAAACTTTGTCAGAAATTATCGCGAAAGCAAAATTTGGGATATTTTGAAAATGCCTAAAGCTTTGTGTTAAAAAGAAATACTTCATAAAGTATCCTATTTCTCTTTCTCTCTCTCTCTCTTCTGTTCTCTCTCTCTCTTTCTAATGGTAACGGATTTTGGTAAAGAAAAAAATAAACGAGCGATCATAAAGAAAGAGGAAAAAAACTGTAAATAGTGTAAATAAACGTGTCATAATATTAATCTATTAATTAGTTTAATTTCATTGGTTCAATAAAAATCTTAAGTAACAATATCGCGGCTCGTGTCTCTTTCTCTGTATTTACATAATGCATTTCTTGAGGGATTCAACTTTCTCCGGTTTTTTATTATCTATTTTTTTTTTTTTGGGGGGGGGGGGGGGGATTTTTTTTTATTAGAAAAACCTCCGCCTCCCACCAGCCTCCTCTTCTTCTCGGGCTAGCATCCCCTGGCGCAAGTGCAACCCGAACTCCCATGTCCACAGGCTCCGTTACCTTCCAGATGATAAACAAAGGCCAATTCGTACTGTTGCGGCTGCGTTTTGTAGCAATTGGTCAATACCCTTCTGATGTACCAGTCGCAAAGAATTTCAAGCTGCTCGAAACTGCTCTAGAGATAATGAAGAGAATTTTAGAGACTCGCAAACCGTTTTTAACTCCTTGTTTCACACCTGTGCAATCACCAGACCTCTCGGTGGATATCCGATCGCGTTGTGCGAGTGGGAATCGAACAGCGTTACCTAGAATCAAAGATTTATTATTTAGACTTGATGCAAAATGTAGGGGAAAGAGAAATTTCATTTACATTGCACCTTGAACGTCGCCTCTTGGAATATAAACAGTATAGTTCTCCCGCTGGTTATCAATAGCATGAACAGATTCTCCCCCCTGGGTTGCCTGTACCAGTTTTTCAAGTAGGATTGTATCCGGCAGTAAAGTCCCTCCCTTATGTCTTCTTGGTAGACGTGAAACGTCTGCGTGAAAAATAAGCGTTAGCTAAACTCTTTGGGAGTCTGTAGCCTGCCTTAAGCCTTACCCATTCCTTCAACATCTTCATGCATCTTCCTCCATACTTCAAAGCCTCTTCTGTGTTCAGATAAGCGTAGGGGACTAAACCCCTTCGCATTATCCACGAGTGAGTTTTGTTCCCCTCAGCTATCGCCTCCGCCATAGTAACGATCAGCTCGTAGCACTGCTCCAAGTCCCATATGACAAGATTTTTAGCGCATATCTTCTGCGCCAGGAGCAGGCATATCAGAGTACAAGCTTCGCTGCCTGTATCGAGTTGGGAAATGCTTAGGAAAAGGATTTATTTGAATATTTGAAGAGGATACAGCGATTACCCTGCTGTCCTGGAGGATATTGGCTCTGAGAGAATGTAGGATGATACCAAACCACGTCTACCCGTCTGTCGTAACATTCGCTATAGTAAGACGGGAAGTTTGAATCGTTGAATAGCGGCAGGAGGCGACTCATGGCTTTTGCGAGGAGTCAATGGGCGGCGGGGTTTTTAAATGATGTTTCTTTATAAATACTTGGTTTAATTTTGCTCCGAGAATTCATTTTGTTTTTTCAATTTTGAAGATTCATTTCCCAAATATTCTAGTTTTCTATCATCCAAACTATCAATTTATCTTAAACGCCAAATCTTACAGTCTGAAGTTTGCGACTATGCCAGATCTCTGTTTATCATTCTTTCGGTCCCAAAATGACTACTTCAACAATCGATACGGTACAAGAGATCGGAGAACAGCCTTTAGATAATGCTGAGCATAATAGTTCTTATTCCATCGATATACATACTCCGATGAACAATAATCTTGAAGATAAAACAGTAATGGTTTGATACAAGTCGTAAATTATACAAAAACAAGGCCTAGGAGATGAAAGAGTGTGAAAAAACGTTAAACGATAGATAAAAAGCACTCGTGCCTCTTCAGCTCAGCACCGGATCATCTCTCCGCCTTCAAAATGCCCAAAGTAGAGATAGGAGAGCTCGTAACACTCCGGTCTAACATTATAGCAGTGTTCAACCAGCCCGAGATACCAGGCGCAGAGACTTCTCAGCTCGCCGATATCCACCTGAAAAGAAAATGAAAGATAATGAGATACTCGGACTTCCAGTCAACTTGGAAATCTCACCTGAGCTACCACTGCCCCCCGATTTAGATGCTGGTGGGAATCGATCAGCGTGACTTTACCAGTCGAGTGCTGAAACACTAGCAGAACGGATCTGTTCTCAGCTATAACGACCACGAAAAGATTGCCTGAGTGATTAGGGGGTGGATTTCTGTACCATTCTTGAACCGTCTCGCTGAGTTGATAGAACAAAGAGTCTCCCATGTCCAACAGATACACTAGACTCTTCTGGGGGGATAAATAACGCAAGAGTTCAAAGATCAAGATAATTTGCGAGCCGAATCGAGCTCGAATCTCTGACCCATTCGATAATAGATCTCAGGCTCTTTCCCGCAGCTTTAATCGCCTCTGGTACAGACATGTTGACGTGCGTTAATTCTCCGGATCTGGTAAGACGCTCGTGGATCTTGTTACCTTGGACAAAACTGTCTGCGAGGTAGTTTATCAGTTGGGAACTCAACGACGTTTGACCAGACACTTTGATACCGCTTTGGGATATTCGCATCCCTACTAAAAGCGCTATCAAAGTACAGGCGTTGCTTCCTGAGAAAGTTAGAAAAGATTCATCGATCCAAATCATTCAATTTAGATTATTAAATACCATTTATTCTTCTAACAAATTGACTAATGAAAACAAATAATATTTGACCAATTGTGGCTTTTGAACTGATTCGATTTTGAATTACCATTAGTCCTATGACAGTATCGGGACTGTGAAAAATTTTGAGTAAACCACCAAACGAGGACCGGGCCTCGCCGCTCTAGTTCGTAATCGTGAGTTTGATGATTCATCTTGGTTTCAAAACAATCGGAACGTAGAGCGGTCCGATTGATCATCTGTAATTTAACTATTCCGAGAACCTGAAGTGCCGTACAACCTGTCAGCGTCCCGCCATGATTTGAAATCTGTGACGTAGGCGCTTGGAGTCAACCCGGCTTCCGATAAATCTTGTCATTCGCAGCAAACGTGTGGAAAAAATCCACAAAATGATCCGCGTAATTCAAATATACATTTTTCGAACAATAATTGACTCGTTTCCTTCAAATTTATGTGAAAATACAATGAAAGTGATCACAATCACGTAGTATTGCTTCTAGCAGACGAGATCGAGACATTCAAGATGGCGGCGGTGAAGTTCGGTTCGCACATAAAAGAATTGCGAATTCTGTTGTGCCAGACGTCGAAATCGAGTCAAGGAGTGAGGTAAATAGTCGAAAATTGATTCTGTAATAAGAAGAAGGTGATTGAAGGGTATAACTCAATAGTCCGAGGGTTAAATCGAGGTAAAATTGACAATTTTTGAGGTTAGAAGCCAGACTTTCAGCGAAAACAACAAGTCCAGGGCTAAAGTTGACGGTTAATTTATTGCAGGGATTTCGTCGAGAAACAGTACGTGAAATTGAAGCAAAACAACCCAAACTTCCCGGTCCTGATACGAGAATGTTCGATGATAGAGCCTAAGCTCTACGCCCGTTACGGTGAGCCATATATTACATCATAGCAGAGTATTTTGTTCATCGATTAAGTAAAATCAAACAAGAATGGGGAACGGAGACTCAACTCAATTTGTTGTTTTCAGAACACGGGGTAGAGTGCAAAGTCTCGCTGTCCAATCTGAAGTCCGAAGATGTTCTGAACCAGGTTCAAAAACTTGCCGCAAAAGCGTAGCGAAAGAAGCTTACCGCTTAGAAAACATGTAACATTATTTATTTAGAAAAAATAAAAATATCCTGTCGCTGTTCCAGATTAAAGAGCAATTCTAGGCCTTGCCATGTCTTCTCTGCCTTCGAAATGACGATTTTTGAACTGAAAATCACTGATTTTGTTCAAGAACTAGAGTTTTTCCTACTCTCCAATGGATTAGGGAAACTTTAACTATGACTCGAAGCTTTTTCTAGTTAAAAATGAACAATTTAGATATTTGAAACTCTTAAAACTATCAAAATCTACGATTTGGTTGGAAAATTACAGTTTTGCTACCTTCGAAATGGATTCAGGCTGGCTTTGAGTAAGACTAGATGGTCTCTCTGACTGGAGAATCTTCCAAATTAGCATATAAGCATCTGAAATATAATTGAAACTAAGAAATTTCATTTTGATTTATCAAAATTCACAGTTTTTCTGGCCTTCTAATGAATTCAGGACAATTTAAACTAGAATTGAATAGTCTATGATAATGAAAAGAGGATAATTACATTCAGGAATGGAAGGAAGTGGAGGAAAAGTTTGAAGGAATCGAATTAAACTGTTGTAATACAATTGTTAGAGAAAATACGTTATTTATTTATAAGATACACAGAGACCGACTCGTCTTGACGTCGAAAATTGTACTATGAGATTGCCTCTTGAACGAATAATGCGAAATCAAATCAATTAGCAATATTCGTGAGTTGCGAATAACAATTACAACGATAAGAATAACAATAGCAATAACAAGAAAAATAATCAAAAACTAAAATCAAGACTTAAAAATCGTATAACGTGATTGAAATTACAAAAAAAAAATAAGATTCAACTTTGTTTCATCCTTCGATCAATCAGAAATAAGAAAAGAACTTCTCTACCTATATTATACGTATGTATTTATAATCTATTGGAATATTTGACATTATAACTCGATAACTGATATTTCTCTATTTTTTGTTACTTCGGTGAATATTAGCTTCAGCATTTATTCGTAGTATAATCTCAAATTGTTACCCTGAGTTATAGCAACAAAGTAAAATAGCGTGGATCAATTTTGTTTCTCTAAACATTTAAAACTCTCTCTCTCTTTCTCTCTCTCTCTCTCTTTTTCTCTCTCTCTTTCTCTCCCGCCGATCGAAATATCTAATCCATAAAAGGCGGCAGACCAAATAACTCCGGCTTGAATTCCTCCAGGCTATTAATTATCAGGGTAGCAGCGCCCTGAGAATTCTTTGGCAGATTTGAATCCGGTACCATGACGCATTGCATGCCTGCGCTTAGCGCTGCCTGAACTCCGTTTGGCGCGTCTTCAAAAACTAGACACTGAAAATAGGAAAGGAGTCATAAGTTGTGATGTTTCATCGACAATAACTGCAATTATCATACCTTGGCAGGGTCCGGTTGATCGGGAAATCTGCTAGCAGCAGCTATGAAGATATCAGGACAGGGTTTTCCTCTGGCAACGTCTGGATCCGAACCCCCCAGCACTCTGTGAGTGAATACGTCGAATAGATCAAGATAATTTGCCGTTTTTAACTTGTAACTTTCCGCGCTCGAGCTAGTCGCCAAAGCTATTGGAATCCCTTGCGATTTTAAATGCCGCAGTAATTTCTCGGCACCTATTGATCCAACGAGAAAGAAAATATTACTAAAGCTTTCCTTGGAACTTGCCTTCTGCTTCTAACATACATTTCACACAAAGTTAATTTGTTTTTTCTCTTTCTTTCGATGGGAATAAAAGAAGGAAAAAGGAGGGTAGGATTTTTTTATAAACGCAGGAGATAGAGAGAGAGACACAGTTTTGTTCTAATGGCGTGTAAAAGAATTTTGTGCAGCGAATGAATATACAAGCTGATCGAACTAAAACAACACGTAAATATGTGCGCGTGTTGCAAACGATGATTAATCAACATTCAATTTTTTGCAGTGAATTAGCTGTGATGGTCGCTAAAGTACATACATCAATCGTCAGGGCGGTCCAAAACACATACTAATTAGATAAAACGATATTCAAAGCCAATTTTGAATCGTTTGAAACGGGTAAATTCCGCATAGGAAAGAAAAGAATTGAATTTTTTGTACCACCCTGTGTTATAACGAAACAAAAAACTATGCTTTGGTGAGACGAACATTGAAATGCATAGAATCGTAATGAAAATCGTCATCAAAACAGGGTGAAATAGGATAATAATAACGATGAAATGAATAAGGACATTCAATCGACATTGAATAAGACCTGGCATTAAGTGAACGTCAGTGAACATTTCCCTCTGAAGACGATGATAAATATCTTGAAATTGTTCCAAAGTAATAGGTAGCTTGTAACGATCGATAATTATTTGAGCGCCAGTTTTTTCGGGCCTTCCCAGGACTTTGAAACGTATATCATTTTCGTATTCGTGACCGTATAGAGAGCAGATATTTTGATAAATGATCTTGTAAATCCTTTCGGTATCTGCACAAATGAGAAAAAAGAAACGAGATAGTCTAGTCGGTAAATATTCAGATGATAAATTACCGGGTAACAATTGCGTTCGGGGAAACAATTCGATGTACAATTGTTTAGCCTGTGATTCAAATTCATTCGGCGTTAGCGGCAGGTCTAGCATCTTGATTATAGCAGAAGCAACTTCCGTTGTTCTCAATCCCATAATACGCGCCTTGTGATCCCAAGTGTATTTCAGTCCAAAAGGGGAGACGATCCTGCTGAAAGCCTCCGTGTACAGCGTTTCAGTATCTGTGTCAAAATTGTTTCTAGTCTTTTTCTCTCGTTCATTTTTCTTCTTGTTTTTTTTTTTTTCTTCTTTCATTATTAGACATTTCTTTATCATCATCCCCTTTGTGATCTCTAATTTTTTTTTTTTTTCTCTAATATTTTTCATCTTTATCAACGCTAGTTATAAAACAGGGGAAAAATATCCATGTGTATGCGCAAGGATATCTTCCCTTATCTAGTTTTAAAATGTCTCAGGGCGTCGTAGTAGATAACAGCCACCTCCGCCACGTGTGAAATAGCTTAATAAACTTGTATTAGATTAGAAAACAACAAAAAAAAAACATACAAAATATATAAAACAAGCGTTAAATTTTATCTGGATGATGAAATCTAACGCTTGTTACGTTTTTTCTTTTTATCATATCAACTAAACAGAGTCATGTCTTCTTTTTTTGTTTTTTTTTTCAACTTTCAAACAAGACAGTTTTTAATCAATTGAGAGATAGTTTGTTTTATTACACTTCCTGAACATGTAATATACAACTTGATGAAATAACATTATCTTAATTACATACATTCATTATCAGGCAAACAAGTGGAAAATCATAAACTTTCTTTCCTCGATCTTTTTTTTTTTACCTTTTTTTTTCTCATCGTTTCTAGAAAATAATTTGGAATAGATTCGAAGATTGAATTTTAACGATTTAAGAAACTTAATATCCGCGTTTTTTGAACTGCAAATCTCTCCCAAGCTCAAATTTCACGAAATTTCTCATCTTTTTTGAATCTTTCACACTCTGATAGAAAAATTCAAGTTCAAGACTAAGGTATTACATCATTCTCTGTGAACTGATCAAAATACGATCTTCTCAACAGATATTCGAACGTAATTTTCATATTTCCATTTCAAATTTTAACCTAATAGAAAAATAGTTTCAAATTTGATAAATTGCAGGTATATTTTTATGGATTTTTTTATTGTTCGTGAATGAATCTTGACAATTTTATAACGTCTATGGAAAGCCTGTAGGTCCAGGACGTGTACGATAATTTGAAAAAACGTTCGAAACAGTGAATTGATAGATTCTGATCTGTCCTAGACCAGATGACCTTGATAGGGTCAAACGGTGATAATCGATGGGCGATTATTAGCGAATGACTGACGTACGAATTAGACAGGTTTAAAAATTACCAACGATTAAAGAAATAGAGCGGGTTCTTAGAAAATCTATACATAGTATGTATATAGGTATGTAGATATGTATATATAGGTATAGTTCGATAGTCGGTAGTATATTCATATAATGAAATAGTATTCACCTAGGAGGAGACCGTCCATGTCGAATATGCAGTGGGTTACAGGCTTGTAGCTTGTTTCGCTCATCTTCAGGCAGTTAGTAGTCGGTTGTTCGAGTTCTGGCAGTTTCGCGGTTTTGCAGGTTACTGATCTCGAAAATCAATCCAGTCTTCTCGACCCTGTGGACTATACGACAAGCTGATATCAACGACGCGTGGACATCGGTGCGCGACTTTCCCGCGACTGAACACTGCCGAACGTCGACGCTCGAGGACTTAAATCCACTCGACTTGAGTCGGCGCGGGCGGCGGGGGAGGAACAGCTGCTGCACCTGATAACCCCCAGGACCGAGATAACGCCTGATGCAACCTCCCAGACTTCTTTATCGCCCCATTAATGTCTCGTAAAAATACCGGAATTGACTTTTCAGGTTGTCGGACTAACCCCAAGCCGTAAATAACCTGATTCGGAGATTTCGAACGACAGGATTCTTCACATTCTCGTTGACTGAAGAATTTAAAGACAGCTAACCCTGGGTAGTTTGGTGTGCCGAGCAAATGGACTTGGTTACCGACTGAAATAACATTGTGGTATATCTATATTATGTGCACACTATAGATATAGTGCAACGTTATTTTGTCGGTAAAGTTGGAGACCGTTCGTATCCCCGAGCCCACTTGGGCCCACTTGACTGGCACACAAAACCCCATAAGGATAGCCGTCTTTGAATTCTTCAGTCAACGACATTCTCTAAATTCGAGTCCGGGTTTTAAACTACCCGCGCACCTCGGGTCGTAAAGTTTATCGAGAGAGGCGACCGTCCGGATGATCTTGACCTGTAGGAAGTTCGTGCAGTCTACATCTCAAGGGTCTGTTTTACCGAGTGAGTTTCTTTAAACAGTACGTCATCGACGAGTCAGATGGCGCCAGAGAGCTGTTTAGACTCGGACCGGCCACCGCGTGGACCAATCAGGTTAGTCCACGATAAATCGCTGAGAACCGCGGAGGCGTGCGGCTGGGTATTCGTCAAAAGTGGAACCGATAGGCTGGTATCCGCATTCGGTAGCGTGCGGCAGAGGCAGAAGCAAACGCACCGGCAATCAGTTTCTCAACAAGGAGTCAAGTTCCGCGCTGTTTGTGTCGAATTGGTAAAAAGATGATCGGCGCTTTCCTGGGTAAGTAAAAAAGACACAAACTAATTCCTTACACACGTATATTCGTAGATACTTTTTGTCTGTGAAACGGAAAATTCACGTCGTATATCTTGTTGTTGTTGTTGTTGTTACTAAAGCGACAAATAAGATGAAATAAACAATAAAAGTTAATCTCAAAGCGGAATTTCAACTGATTTCTTTATTTACACCTCAGCAGGATTAGCTCTGCTAATTTGCAGAGCAGACGCTCTGTACCCGAGCAATTCAGACGTCGTCGATTTAAACCCGACGAATTTTGATCGCCTAGTTTTGCAAAGCGACAACGTATGGATCGTTGAATTCTACGCTCCATGGTGCGGACATTGCCAGCAACTCGTACCTGAATATGGCAAAGCTGCTACCGCGCTAAAGGTAAATTTCCTTTTTCTTTTCAGATCGATTATCTTTAACCATTTTTTGAATCTGGCAAGCTATCGTCATCACGATTATCCATATGATCTTTGTTATTCTTTTCTTTTGTTAATCCATGCTGATTTTCTAGGGAGTCGTTAAAGTTGGAGCAGTAAATGCAGACGACCACAAATCTCTATCTCAGAAATACGGAGTCAGAGGTTTTCCTACAATAAAGATATTCTCAGGGGACAAAAACAAGCCTGACGATTACGAAGGGGCCAGATCTGCTCAAGCAATCGTTGACGCAGGCATCAACGCAGCTAAACAAAAATCTTACGCCGCTTTAGGAGGAAAAAAGAGCAGCTCGGGAGGATCCAAGGTTCCTATTTCGTTCTGTTTCTGTTTTTATACGTAATATGTTTCTGAAAAAGAATCCTCGTGGTTTCAGCACTAGAGAAAAGTCTGCATCGATTTTCTAACTAGTTTTGGTGCTTTCGTATCTCCTAATAATTGATTTAGTGACAAATCGATCTTCCAATTTTGAAAAGAATGATGAATTCAATGAATTTATGAAGAAACAAGCCTAATATGATCCGAGAAATGATTCGATTCTATTCTTTTTGTCATCCAGACAGGAGATTCCAAAGACGTTGTTGAACTGACCGATGCAAACTTCAACAAACTTGTACTAAACTCGGACGACATGTGGCTGGTTGAGTTCTACGCGCCTTGGTGTGGCCATTGCAAGAATTTGGCTCCCCACTGGGCGTCCGCGGCGACTGAATTGAAGGGAAAAGTTAAGCTGGGAGCTCTGGACGCGACTGTTCACACCGTGAAGGTGATTTTTTCGATCTTTTGTTACTAGTTTGCCTTGCTATTTACCAAAATCAGAAACTAATATTTGTTCTTCTTCATCTCTCAGGCTAGCGAATACGGAGTCCAAGGATATCCGACGATAAAGTTCTTCGCCCCAGGGAAAAAGGACTCAGATTCCGTTACGGACTATGACGGAGGCAGAACTAGCAGCGACATAGTCAACTGGGCGTTAGAAAAACTTGCTGAAAATATACCAGCACCTGATATTATCCAAATATTGAACGAGAAGAGCCTTAAGGACGCTTGCGAGAGCAAGCCGCTATGCGTCGTATCTGTTTTACCCCACATTTTGGACTGCCAAGCAGATTGCAGGAACGGATATCTCAAGTTGCTCAAAGCCCTGGGTGAAAAATACAAGAAGAAGATGTGGGGGTGGGTTTTCTACTCTTGATTTAAGTATTTTTGACTTAATCAAGTCTGCAGAATTGTATTTAATCATTATTCTATATGAATTTTGCAGATGGGTCTGGGCAGAGGCTGGAGCACAGCCGAATATAGAAGAAGCGTTGGAAATCGGAGGTTTTGGCTACCCAGCAATGGCAGTAGTCAATGTTAAAAAGATGAAGTACTCGCTTCTGAGAGGTAGCTTTTCCCAGGACGGTATCAGCGAGTTTTTGAGGGACTTAAGCTACGGAAGAGGCGGTACAGCTCCTCTGAAAGGCGCCCAGCTTCCCCCGATATACGAGACTGAACCGTGGGATGGAAAGGATGGAGAACCGCCTCAGGAGGAGGATATAGACTTGAGCGATATAGATTTGGACGAAAAGGACGAACTCTAAGTTAACGAATAGTCCATTTTCAAAATTACAAAAAGCTGTGAGAAGAACAAAACAGAGTCTTAACTGAAGTGTAAAGAATGAGGGAATTTTCTATTCCGCGTAAACGAATTGAATATTAGAACGTATCAGAGCATCGGACCGCTTTACGATCTCAAAATGAGCATATTGAGTCTATAACAGCGAAGAATGGATCAGATATTTTCAAAAACAAATCTGGTTTTAATTTGTTCAAATCGTAAAGATAATTTTCCTTCTACCAGAGACAAACAGAGAGCATTTCTTTGGTCATTTTTTTCTCGAAATATTAATAATGTATGGTAAAAAAAAAAGAAGTTATGGAAACAGAAAAACAAAAATTAGAAGTGGATGTTTGCATGTGGTAGAAGCGTGTCGTCGTTCCCCCCTTATTAGTCGATATTCATTATTGAGTTTTCAACAGATGCTCCAGAGCATTCCAAGCTTGAATTTTATTAAGTTTTGTTCATTTCGCCCCTTTGAAAGATATTTTACTTTCGATATTTAATTTTTTTTTTCTATTAATTTCATAAATTATACAAAGACTTAGAATTCGCTTTGCCCCAGCCGCTTCGTTCTCTGGTTAGGGACCAAGTTTTCTTTCCTAACATCGAAAAGTACAGAATTTTGAATAATTAATACATAAATTAATTTGAATAAAGAACGATAATAAAATTTAAGCCTTCCTAATTTACAAACACGGCGTCTTCCTCAGAGCGCAAATTTATATTAACAAAACAGCGAAGTAAAAAAATTAAAATTGAAACTTCGCCAACGTCTTGACGGTCTCTGTTTTCCAGGGAACGGATTTGGGAATTCTTTGAAAAAACACAGACCGTCGTGATTTTTCAAATTCGCTTTTAATGAATACAATTATCATTATCATTATCATTATTATTATTATAAACAATACTTGTAGTAATAAATATGTACGACGACGATGATCATATAAGCGAAATGGTAATATTGTTAGTAACCAAATAATTGTATAACTATTATGAATTATTGTTTTTGTATATCAAATAATAAATTTCACATTGAAATGTTACGCCGCTGGTCATTATATCGGTTTTATTTAACGAAAATAATCTCTTATCAAAAAACTGTGTACAGGAATCCTTTTCGTTGATTTGTATAGAGAGTGTATTGTATTAAAGAAAAAAAAATACACTATATCGCTATAATACTAATCGAAATTGCTAGATGAATGAAAAATAACGTTATCAGTCTGTGTTACATTGTATATCGTGGAATAATAGAATTTCACTGGAATTTAGTCAGCTAGAGTACAAAACTGATAATTTCGAAGTACAAGTGAAATTGAACACGATATTCAAAAGCGATTTCCTCGGGAAAAACAAGAAGGATAAAACGAAGGGGTTATTTATCAAAAGTTGTAGACTTCGGAAAATTTTCTTGATTTTTGAAAATCCAAGAGTAACATTCCTTTTGTTTAGTTCTTCTTTATCGTTGGTATCCATTTCTCATCTGTCGAATATGTTTTAGCTGAAAAAATAGCTTTGAAAAATTCCAAGTGAAATATCGTGTTTTATATCCTTTTCTTCGATACTTTTGTCTATTGGAATGAAAATGAAAAACAGTAAAATTTCTCTCCAATTCGATTATCATCGCAATTTTGTATTATATCTTCTAATTGTATTGGTCCTTCATTTTCGCTTCTTTATTATGCAAAAAGTTCAGTTTTTATAATCCGTATACTTAAAAAACTAATACAATACATACAATAGCGTATAAGTGTATAAGAATATAAGTGTGTATCGTAATTAAGATTGATTGAGATCTAATTAAGTATAGTTTGAAAAATAATTCGCATTCCAATGATCGTGAGAGATACGATATTATTTTACACTATATTCAGTCTTAAATATTATCTAATCTAAATCCAATACTTCCGATACTAAAAATACCGACAAAAGTCGCAAAATATTCCGCTTAATATCAAGAATACTATTATGTATTAATTTTTTTCTTCTTCTACTAGATACTTGTGCGGTACTTTTCAATGTACAAAATCTCCTTAAAAATTAATTCATTCCATCATTAATTCGCTGAATAATATAACCGGTTCTTTCATTAAATACGGGATTATTATTCAGCGATAGTTCTAAGGCACGAATAGTCATAAGACATTGGTGAGTTCTATCATGTCGTAGTTTCTCTCCTTTTTGCATATGTAAGGATAAAATACGAAAACGTAATAGCCCCCGGTACCGAGAAGGATAACGCCAACGACGATAGCGACGATTCCCCAAGCCGACAGACCCCCAGCGGTTTTGATCTGATCGTTTTCGGGCTTTTGATCAGCGGAATGGGCGGAGTCTTGACCGATGGGAACCCCCGCGATGTTCGACGACGCCGATCTGTAACTTTGGCCGTAACCGGCGCTGCGGTATTGTTGCTGATTGTAGCTGTCACCCCTTCCCCCAAAGCCACCGCCCCCGTCACGGAATCGGAACCCAGCATCCCCGCCGTGGACCAAAACTATAGACATATAGAAATCGTCAAAAATATGCATGCCACGGATCTGATTCTCGCAATTTTTGTGAATTCAGAGATTTTATCACTCACCTAATATCGCGGATATGATAAACAGACTTTTATTTTTCCTCATGATCATTTTTTTATACGTCACTATTATATTTTATTCCCGATTTTTATATACTCTCGGACATTCAACTGTCACCACGATCACTCACCGCCGATTCGGCTGCAGAAGCATCTATTGTGACTAATTTCTAGTTTAGCATTTCACCACCGATCGCGCCACCATATCCTCCGACTCGTGCTGCCATTAATCTCCGTTTTCGTGGCGGTTTCTGAACTAACTTTACCGCAATACCACCTCGGAGTGATATTTTTTTCAATTTTACAAACTTGAATTATTCAACTCTTAATCGATAATCAAATTGATGAATAGACAATTGTATTCAATATTCTCGGTCTATCGAACTACTGGGTTAAATTTATCCATATTTATGCCGTTTATAAGTTATATTTGTGTTGAAGATGAAACAAATTAATATTCGAACCCGCCTCACTGTATGCAACTAGAATAACATTCCCTGCAGTCCAGAAGGTGGCGCCTCCACCGTTTCGGTGGCAGATCGGAAACTACTTTTGCCGCAAAAACGCCGCGACCAGAACGCGGCAATGATTATAAATTCTGTTATAAACTAACTTCAGTTATTATGTTGGGTGACAGAATGATTGATGCTGATTCGCAAAATGTTTAAATAATTGAAAATTCTTTCAACAATGTAAAACTACCAACAATGATGAGAATAATCGAATTGGAAAAAAAAACCACAGGAATTTATATGCAAAGTGTAATAACTAATTTTATTCAAATCTAAAACATTGTTGAGAACATCTCGTACACACGATCTATTACGGTTCAAAATGATTCTTTCTAGCTTTACAAAGTAAACAGATTCAAATATTACAATAAATAGTATTATATCGATCCAGACAAATAAATAATAATAATAATAATAATAATAATGATAATAGTATAGAATAGTGAGAAAAAAGTATGAGACTATCGACAACAGAATTCTTCAGAAAAGAAAAAGAGAATTAGATATTCTGACTAGGGGAAAAACGAACTACTAGGAACTGTCGCTACTTTCCGAAAGTCCAGCATCCTCTTTAATCTTACAAGCGGATCGTTTGGTTCTCTTTGTTCTCCCTGGTCCTTTTTTAGACTTCCTGAATACCTCGATAGCTCGAAGTTTTTTCTTCAGGGCATTAGCCTTGTCCTTTTCTCTCTGAGGAATGAACTCCGACACAGTAGCCTCCTGTCTGCTGATAACGGATGCAGGAATTTGTTGAATAATTTCATCTGAGTCTTTTCCCTCTTCCGCGACAGCTTCCAGTCTTGTTTTATTCCTCCTTCTCTTGGGTTTATCGGTTGTTCGAATTTTCTCGGTTGACGGCTCGTCTCCCAGTTGCTGAACAGCCTTTTGAACCCGTTTGCTCAAATTTCCCTCTATAGATTTCTGCGATACTTGGACATCGAAGTAGGAGTCGATTCCCTTCTGCTTTTTCGGCTCAGTTTGCCTCTTCATTATCGGGTTAAATATAACTTCGAACTTGTTCTTAGTCCAGCCAAATTTTTCCCTTACAAAATCGCATAAAAGTACGGCGTTTGGTTTGTTCCATGTGAATCCCTCCCTCGATTCGTCTACCGCAGGCGCCAGATAAGCCTGGGCAACAGCCTCGCTTGGAAATCCTGCAATAAGAACAGAAACTTTGATTCAATCCCCCAGAAATTGACAAGGAATATCAATTTGTAAAGAAAAACACCTCGTTCTACGGTGACGTTCTTCAGTTTTGTACGCAAACTGGTTCTCCCAGGTCCAGGAGCTCTTCCCGAATGAATCCAGCATCTGAAGTTGGTCAATCCTCTCAAAAGATTGCCCTCCTCAGCTGGAAATGCTCCGAGTATTTCGAGCGCGGTAACAGGGCCGATTCCCGAAACTCCGATCGTGTAATCGCTACCAACGAGTAGAGCCAGCTGGACCATTTGCTCTCTGGATAATTCTGAGAGATAAAAAAACGTGAAATAGCGTTCCGTAGAAACTAAATTGTCACTCAGATGGAATACCAACTAAAATGATGGCGTATTTCTGAAGATCGGAACTGCAGGACGTGTTTGTTGAGATTGAAGAAGTTTCTGTAAACGCAGCGTCCCCCGAACAGCCAAATATCAGAATCATCTGTAATTGTGCCATCGGTGAGATTGATGGTCTCCAAATAGGCGCACTGCGCTTCTGCTTCCATTGGTGCGACGACGTAGGGGATGCCGAAGAGCCTGAGAAGCTCCTGAAATAATCGAAGACAATTTTTAGTCCCAGATTTTACGATTTATTTAATTTATTCCTCGTTTGCTAACTGACCTGAGCCTCCATCCGCATTTGATCCGTAATGTCAGTCGCCTGCCTCTCAAGTCGCCCAAGACTTCCGCTCAGCTCTTTTTCCTCGTTTTCCAATTGTACCTGAGACAAATTTTACCCTTTCTTGAATTCAGAGTTCAAGAAGGTGTTTCTAGAATACCCGGAAATTAATAGGCACCTGCATATTGAGCAGATCTTCTCTTCGGATTGGAATTCTCGGACCCTCTTCTTCCTTTTTATCGTCTTTTTCTTTTATTCCTTCTTTTTGATCGTCGTTAGCTTTGTTCGTGGCTATTGGCTCTTCGACAATAGCCTTTTCTTCGATATTATTGAGTAAATCCGGCTTGTCTTCTTCTTTTGCTACTTCTTTACTTTCTTCTATGTCTTCAGCTGGAGTTTCGTCAAGAATTTCTACTACAGGCTCTTCACGTTTTTCGACTATTTCTTTTACTTGGACAAGCTTTTCCTCTACAGCAGGCGTTTTACTATCACAGATAGTTTCAGTTTCGGCAAAAACATCAGCAAACATGTCGCCCTCGAGAGGCAATTCGGGAACGATCGCTATTTCCAGTGCCGGTTTGTCTCTTTTTATAAAGGAAGTTGCAACAGCCAGCGGGACGTCTTCGACTTCTACAAAATCGTCAGATTCAGAGTCTGATATAATAGCAACAGGCATTTCCTCTTCTTTGGAAGGGATTTCCTCCTTCTCTGGTAATTTCTCGCTGCTAATTTTGACCTCGGTTGTCTTCGGAGTGGAGAAATCCGCCTCTACAGGAACAAATTCGTCTTCCGAATCGTCAGATTTCAACATAACATCAGACGGAGTACTGCAGCGAGAGTTTTCAGTACTCTTTGTTGCTAATTTCTCATCCTTGGAGTCAAATTCCTTGGAACGGATGCCAATTTTGTTCTCCAGGCTGGTTCCAGGCTTACAAATATCGTCGAAGACTTGCTCGGATTTTTTTCTGTTTTGCTCAATAATACAAAGAATTTCTTCCTGACTCAAACCACTGTGTTCCAGCATGTAGGCCATGGCAGGATTCACGTCGCTGGCTTTAATCAGTCTTTTAAACTCTGTAGATTTGACAGCGGTAGTTTCTTGATCGTCGCTAGACTCCCAGTCGCTTTCCCAGTCGTTATCGAACTCGTATTCTTTAAGGTTTTCAACTATCTTAACATCCTCTTCGTCGGAAACGTTTTCGATACTTTTTATCTCAGTTTTCGAACTGCCTGCAATTCCTTTACCCTCATTTTCGCTCCGGGGGTCTTTTTTAGAGCCTGAAAATCACAGGAGGCTATAAATTTTGGTTTTATTATTCGAGGCCGAAATTTTACCATTTATGTAAACAAATCTGGTTGCATTGTCAGCAGCAATGCGGCTCGTCTTCTCGTGAGTGGTAGTCGAGATGCCTTGCTCAGTAAGGAGGATATCTAGCTCTTCGAGAGTCATAGTTTTCCCCCCCATTTCCTTCTCCGCTTGCTCCAAGCACTCCTGGACATTTCTCCGTTTGAGCAAACGTTTCATTTGGTAATTTGAGAAGTCATGTGATTGCTGGAACCAAGAAAAAGCAAAACTTCAATCCTGGATCCTTTGGTTCTTCCAGGAGCTGACAAACCTCAGGCATTTCGTGCAGTCTACCCCAAGAATTCTGCTTCCTGGTCGCTTTCAGGTCCGTCAAAATGTCATGTCGAACGTCAGGAGGCAGTGCTCTGAATTCTGCGCTACTGACATCGACGCTGTGGATATTCCCGATCCATTTAGACTGTTTTCTAGGGCTGAGTTGAACCGAGGAATCAGAGTCAGAGTCTGGGTCATCTTCGGCCTCTGATTTCAACTCGTTTGGAATTGTGGGCAGTTTGAAAAGGTCCAAAGAGGAATGAACTGATCTGTTATCAGCCTGAGAAGCTGAGGTCCCAGATTCTCTATTGTCGGTTTCATTCTGCACCCCGCTTGTAGATGAGCCAAGAGCGCCCTTGACGACTGTTCTTTTGAGCAAATTGTTGATCAAGTCGTTTTTCATCCTCTGCGCCTTGCTGGCTACGATGGATTTCTGCTTCCTGCGAGAAGCCTGGAAGTAGCGTCGGGGAAAAGAGAGGAATGAAAGAAGATAGGAGAGAAAGAGAGAGAGAGAAAGAGGATGAACAAAAGAATAATCAGCGCTTTTTTCTCACTACCCGATTCCCACGCTGACTTAAAACTAATTGCATCAGTAACAGCAGCAGCAGCAGCAGCAGCACTAGCTTAAGATACTGCGTACATAAACTTGTTTGATTGCTGAGATAAAAAATGATCTGCATAAACTATGGAATAAATATATACGCACAATTGTGTTCTTCTTCAGGAGAGGCACACCTCCGTCGAATACAAATACTGGTTTTATCTTGTAATATAGAAGCTTGCATATTCTATTGAATAATCCTAGAAGATGAGCATTGGGCAGGGGATTACCCCGCCCATCTTGATATCCTTGCATCACTTGGTGTAACCAAATGGAAACATCTTAATTATAGTCAAGGTTCTTTTGGCTGGAAACGTCTGCGAGATCGATAGACTAAATAACAATCGAGTCTGGTAGATTAAAGAAGTTGAAAAATATGACTGTTTGCTGTACAAAGTGAGTAAAAAGAGACCAGCTGGATAGTTTTGATATTAGTTTCGTTTGTTTATTGTCAATATCAAAGATGAATAAGTCGATAGAGGATAAAAGTACAAGAAAACAAATGTAGAAAGCTGCTCTAGAGATTGATAATCGAAGGTATCTGACTTGTGACAAAGTTGAATAATTGTTACAAGAAATGCGGTCTAGGAAAGAAATTTAGAGAAAATAGCTGTGTGTGTGTTGATATAGCGTCTAAAGGATACCGACGGCGAGAACCTTTCCTTCGAGGGTTTCCAGAGCCACAGGTTTCCCCGTGGCGTCCAAAAGTCTCCATAATCCATGAACACCCATATCGAGTGTGACTTATCCTTGCCGTTTGAATCACGAAAAAGGGATTTCGATCAACTTTCCGAGTGACGAATTGTTAAGAAGTTAAACGAGCGCAGGTTAAAATAACCTACAAAATAACCTGCATTGGCTGACATAACCTCAATCGTTGACAGCGACGGTTAATTATTTAAAAATCGTACGAGCGAACATAGCCACCATTGACTAGAAAAAAACAATACAAAGAAAAAAAAAAGAAGACAGAAAATGACTAATAAAACAAGCGACTAGTTAAGACGCTACTAACAAGTTTCGAATTTCGAATAAAAAATAATTGCAGAGTCGCGAGTGCTGGTTGGCAGACATCGAACACGAACGCGGCACGTTGGACTTAAAATTGGCGCTATGTAAACCGCGTGTCGGCGATGACAGTAGATTATGAAATGAGAAGCTGAAGAAAAAATCATACGCATTCTGTGGAGAGTTGGATATTGGGAGGATAAAAATAATCAAAGACGTGGTGTCGTTGACGATGGAAAAATTTATTATCCGCAGGCTCACAGATCGCATAATCATACATGACACATGTGTAAATAAATAAGTAAATAAATAAATGAATAAATAAATACAAGAATTCGCAAGCATGTGTGTGAAGTATGTAGTTTGACGTGCCTCTCGCCAGGTTCAGAGAGCACGACGACTACGACGACGACGATGATGATGGAAGTTGAACACATGTAGGTAAAAGTAATACACGCGTGAAACGCACACACAGTACATCGAATAGGTTATGTGTGTAATAATATACACGCGTCGACAATCCTCATCGTCGTCGTCGTCGTAGTAGTTGGTAATGAGAGTTGACCGAAGCTGTGTGTATACGACGCATCATACTGCATACACATCCACACATATAGGTTATGTTCCCTGTATTAGTCCGAGAGTTTCGAGTAGAGGCCACCCACTCTTTCCCACAGCAGGTTTTTCCCACGCCCTCGTCGGGTAACCCCAACATCCTTTTGCGGCAGCAATTCCGCGTCGGGCACGCGGGACGCGGCAAGGAAAGGGGGGCGACGAACTAGGGGGAGGGAGGGAATAAACGGGGTTGAGTACCCGTCGGAGAGGGGGTGGAGTGGGGGAGGCCAGGAGGCCATTGTAGGACAGTAAAACAATAGAACCAACTGCAGGCTGGCTGGCAGGCAGGCAGACAGGCCGGCCCACACTCTACTTTATACTATATACTAAACTCCGGCACCGATACAATAACTAACTCCCAAGTATTACAGTACGCGGTACGATTTCGTTAGTTCGCTGCGAGACTCTGACATTGAAAGAAGTTCGTACTCGGATACCGGACGCGCATATTGTTGTCGTAGTTCTATTCGCAAAATGCTGTTGCTGCTCATAGGGATATCGAGAGAGAGATAGAGATGGAGGAGCTAATAGATAGGCGGATAGATATGGCACGTTAAAACAACGACCAATAGAACAATTGCCCTTTCGAGAATTGAATGATATCGCCAATCACCCGCTACAACGTTTCATAACCGTGAAATAAAAGAACAACTAATATGCGTACACGGGCGCGTGAGTCGAGGGCTTAATATTAACAAAAGCCGGTGGTGCGAGCCTTCTGATGTTGGCAGAACTGTTCGGAAAATAGTCAAAGTGAACAGGTGTTTTTTGAATGGATTAGTAGTGCACGGCGTATGGGAGAGGAGGCGATCGTCGAGAGAGAGAGACAAAAAGCGAGAAAGAGAGAGAGTCAGAGTTGACGATGGTCGCGATACACATGTATCCGAAACGGCGTCGGTATCGTAAACATTGAGGATACGAATCGGCTCTCTCAGTGCCGCAGAGGAGATACAACGGATCGAGAGATTCTGCAAAACAACAAGCGAAGATCCAAAGGAAAGGAAAGGAAAGCAGAGTATCCCGAGATGGATTGTCGCCGCTTTGTCATCCCCGAGAAATGAGGTAGGGAACTTCGTCTCTGTTCGTTTATACAAATCGTTATTTCCCACGCTTAGAACTAGGTGATTAGTGTCGAGTCCTGTCCGCGCCGTAACCTCAACACCGTTTTTAATTGTCGCCTTCTCAGACGCTGCTGCGAGTCGTCGTCTCGCGTGTAAACAACCCGCGTATGATTTCTCCGTCGCCTTAATAATCGCCGCTTCCCGTCATCCCCCCAGTTATCATTAATCATTATTTCGAATAACAGATTCTCATTCCAACTGTTGTCCTGTTATACATCATTTTCGTTAAATGACAAAAGACAATGTATGAGATTACCGACCGAGTAGGGGAAGAAAAAGAAAGAAAAATCTGTTATTACCACCCGAGCAAACCCCCGGTTGTTTAGTATCAAATCTTATCGCAACTCGCATGTGTCGCATCGTGCGAATTGTTCGAAAACAATAACATGCGGTCGCATTCGACGTTTGAATATTGAATTTGAAATTTCATCCGCAATGTCAATGTCAGAAACTTCGAAACCTTTTCCCGAATTACTGTTTCCTTTCGCTTGTAAATATTTTCCTCTTTCAAGAAAGAAGAAACTCTCAAATAAAAAATCGAATCGGATTAACGTCCATAGTTTTGAAAAGTTTTTTACAATCGTCGAGCTTCTCGATCTCAATCAAATTCTTGATTTTGAAAAAAGAAAGCATTTCACTCTAATCCCAGTTGAATAACGTTTTTTACCATTTGAAATTCCAGATGACGACCATCAGGTGGTTGCAATAACCGAGAATGATCGCAAGCACAAACCGAAGATCTGGAACCGTCAAATAACACGAAGCGGCAAAGATCGAAGCATATAATAAATATGCCACACCAGTTTGGGCTGCCCGCAATGGCGCACGGCATGCAGTCCCCCCCATCCCCGACGGCAGTCACTTCAAATTACGCTAGATTTGGTTCGTCAGGAGTTTACAGATCGGAGGCAGACCAGAGATTGACTCGAGAAGCGATGGAGAGATATTTAAGAGACCGTAGCGACATGGTCATAGTAATACTCCACGCTAAGGTAGCCCAAAAATCCTACGGTAACGAGAAGAGGTTCTTCTGCCCTCCGCCTTGCATATATTTATTCGGGGATGGCTGGAGGATGAGACAAGCACAGATGGTCCACGAGGGAGAGTCCGAACAGTCGGCGCAACTATGCGCTTTCATTGGTATAGGAAATTCTGACCAAGACATGCAGCAGTTGGATTTAAACAACGGAAAACAATACTGCGCTGCTAAAACTTTGTACATATCAGATTCCGACAAGAGAAAACACTTCATGCTTTCCGTCAAGATGTTCTACGGCAGCGGACACGATATCGGCGTTTTTCACAGCAAGAGGATAAAGGTGATATCAAAACCATCGAAGAAAAAACAATCCCTCAAAAACGCCGACCTCTGTATAGCCAGCGGTACAAAAGTCGCTTTATTCAATCGACTCAGATCACAAACCGTCAGCACAAGGTATCTCCATGTTGAGAATGGTAACTTTCATGCCAGCTCTACGCAGTGGGGAGCTTTCACCATTCATCTACTCGACGACAACGAATCAGAGTCTGAAGAGTTTCAGGTAAAGAATTATTTTCTACTCACCGTCAATGGGATTCAGTTCTATTATCCATTGCAACCTAAAAACAATTCTATACTTTGCTACGATAATCGTTTTTTCTTTCATACAGATCACGAATCTTCTAATCGTATCATCTAGATAACAATTCAGTTTATCTGTTTTAAAAGATTATATCAAATTTCTCAAATAACACAAATAGAATAAATCGAAATTCACTTAATCTGCACCAGATATTGCCTAATAATCTTGTAGAATGAACAATTTAACCCAATCTTAAGAAGAATCTAAAAATCTACTCATTTTTTCATCTTCCAACAGGTGAGGGACGGATACGTTCATTATGGGAGTACAGTGAAGCTGGTATGTTCTGTAACGGGAATGGCGTTGCCTCGTCTTGTAATCAGAAAGGTAGACAAGCAAATGGCGAGTTTGGAGGCAGACGACCCAGTCTCGCAGCTGCACAAATGCGCGTTTTACATGAAAGATACAGACCACATGTACCTCTGCCTCTCCCAAGAGCGGATAATCCAATTCCAAGCGACACCTTGCCCAAAGGAGGCGAACAAAGAGATGATAAACGACGGCGCTTGCTGGACAATAATCAGTACGGACAAAGCAGAGTATCAATTCTTCGAGGGAATGGGCCCAGTCAGATCTCCCGTAACCCCAGTCCCCCTTGTTCATAGTCTTCATTTAAACGGCGGAGGGGATGTGGCCATGTTGGAATTAACTGGGGACAATTTTACCCCAAATTTACAAGTTTGGTTCGGAGATGTCGAGGCTGAGACTATGTACCGGTGTCAGGAAAGCATGCTTTGCGTTGTACCAGATATTTCTCTATTCAGAGGCGAGTGGCTTTGGGTCAGGCAACCCACTCAGGTTCCCGTTTCGCTGGTAAGAAACGACGGGATAATCTACGCAACTGGACTGACGTTTACCTACACCCCTGAACCTGGCCCCAGGCCTCACTGCCCTCCGGCTGATGAAATTATGAGAGCGCCAAGGTCCATGCACGACCCTAGTCTCCCACCAGCAATCGCAGACGTACCTTGGAGCGCCCATCATCAACAACCTTCGGGTCTCTGATGCAACGCTGATTTTAAAAACCAAATATTTGGGAGAACTAATGGCAGGGATTTTAACGATAGTGACGACAGTAGTGAAGGTGATTGTGAATTTGAATGGAGAGAATGACTATTATTATGATTGTGGGATTGAAAATTTTACTACGTTTTAGAGAATGTTTCGAAACGATAATACGCCTCGGAATTGTTCATTTTCTTAACTCGTTTTGGCAAAGGACTCGAATCTGTCGTTGCAGTTTTAATCATCATTTAATATTAATGTTAGGACAATATGAAATGTATAAAAGCCTATTTATAAAAAGATGAACTGTTTCTAAGACCCAATTATATATATATATATATAAATGTATGTATAGAGATCTGTAGTAGGAAATATGTTATATTTTCTATGTACAAAATACGCAGAAAAAAAAAGAATAGGAAACTAAGTTTTCATATACGTATCTTCTCTATTATGAATAAACGAATAAAAAGTTGGGTAAATAAAAACTTGCTGCGGTATGATCTTCGGGAGGGTGACAGTTTTGTGAAACGAATCAATTCTAATTCTAAATCATATTGTGAAAGAAAAATACACGACACGCATTGTAGATATTATATTTGCATTATATTAATTGATAACTGCGCTATTTATAATACTTTAATAATTATACTGTGTTAAATACAAAATACATGATATTTCAGTATAAATGTATCCCCTTTTTTATTGTTTTTTTTTTCTGTTCCAACGTCTTTGTTGAATTGGGTAAACTAGATTGAAATTCCCAAAATATATTATCCATATTTCAGTTTAAATCCTATTCTGCATCGAGAGGTTTTTCCATATATTCTCAGCTTATATTTATACAGGTATACATATGTATGTATGTATATCATAGTATACTGTTATTATTAGGTACCTACAACAAGCCGAGGGGAAATGAGATAAGAATCTACCGTGCGAGACTTATTCTCCTTCTCTGCGCTTCTTGTCTGACACGCTCTATTGTTAGTAAGGAATGGACGTAAGACGAAGTAGTAAGAGAAAAAAAGAAAAAAATGATACATATATATTATCCCACGAGAATTTACCCACAATTAACATTATTCTCTCATAGCGAAAAAAAAATGAAGGGGGTCTCCCAGAGGTTGTTCCGCTCCACATTGCTAGTTTTAGAATAATCCTTTTTTCACTCTTTCTCTCTCTTATTCTCCTATTAGTTGCTATTCGCTCGTTGTTTGCAAGACGGAGGGGGATTTTAAATCCGAGCTTAATAACAACGATAATTACATCCTCTTTCTTGTCTTGATAGTCAAGATTTACACCTCCGAATTAAATATGGTATAACAAAGAAAATAACTATTACGGACGGATGTTAAGGCGACAAGATTAGGTATATATTCTCGGAAGACTTATTGGACGGCGATTGAAAACACGAGATATTAAATAACATTATACATCAATAATATGTAACAAAGACAAGAGTTTAGTGTTACTTTCGTAATATTTTGATAGAAATTCCAATGTTATTTAGATAATATAATAAAATATATATGTATAATTACACTCCGATATGCATTACATATTTTCATTCTCATAATTAAAAGTATTATATTTTTATTAATTTAACTATTTCAAGAAAGAAAAGAGAAATAAACAAACTTTACAATTCTAAACAACGGTATGTACTTGAATATATCGTTTGATCGACTAAAATTCTCATTCTATATCATAATATACCGTTAATAATACAATATAATAATATATATTAAATATTTTCATCAAAGTTATATAGATTTAAATCCTCCAGAAGAAACAAAAATGCTAATTAACAGGAAAGAAAAAAAAAAGAAATTATAATACGACGATGATAGAAAAATAGACATTGCACAAGACGCACGGATATAAATACCATATCAAGACGAGCTAGAGACTTGAATCTGAAATCAACTTGAAAAAAAAAACAAAAAAAAAAAACAATTTTCTTAATGTAGAAAAGTCAAAACTTGTTGTTGATGATTGAATCGCAGTGTACGAAGTTGATATTAACAATAATAATGATGATAATAATTCTGCATAAATCGTTCAATCAAAGTCGAGTTTAACTGCAGTAGAAATACGCGACACAATCTCATTCATATACAATTGGCCCTACTATTTTATTCTAATTGTACGCTGTTTATTCATATTGGTAAGCATTAATGATATGTAGGAGGTCAATAGGTCGTCCATTTTGTAGCCTAGAGAGGTTTCGCAAAGTAATTTTGACCCTCGAACTAAGTTTCCTATGGTCATATGAAAATACGTATTTCCTGACGACCAGTTTGAGATTCTTGTGAACGGATGCGTCACTAAAATGTCCTGTAACAAATAAAACAATCAAACGTAACGTCAAGAATCATGAGATTATTAAGACGCTGACTTTACCTTCGTCTGCGGATGGATCAGGCTCACTCCGTGCTTGTTGATTGCTATTAACAACATCTCTGGGTAGTTTGGCTCCGTGCTTTGCTTGACTTCGAAAAATGCTGAGCCAAACGTTGGCCAGCGATAAACTATCTTCAAAAACGTTATCTTAGCGTCCTCGGGACTCATTCCTGCAAATGTATAGTAGAAACATTATTCCTAAATATCGTTTACAAAGTTGTTAATGAATCTATTCGCTGTAAGAAAAATTCTTTCGGTACCTGCGTCTTGATTATAAGACCCGACGATTGACCTCTTCCAGTCATTAGAACTCTGTATTTTGACCAAATCAGCAGGCACTAATTCTCTGAGCATTTGTCTGTGAGAAAATAAAAACAGAGATCAAATTTATTCATACTAATAGAACTTTGTTTGTAAACTAAGTCTGAAAACTCACGGTATAGCTTGCAATTCTTGTTTGCTCTCCCCGAATCTGACTCTGTAGACGAGGGCAGCCAGTCGCGAGGCTTCTTCTTTAGTGCATTTGTGATATCCTGAGGAAATAGAGATAGTTATTGATCTCTGTTGCTAGATTGAGATTGCAAAAGAGAATTGTAACGTTAAATAAAGACGATTTGTCACCTCTCAGCAGTTTCGGTAGTTCCTGATGAAAGTGGAATATCAGATCAGCGTTCCTGTCCTTACCCGGCACCGTATTTGTCCATAATTTCTTCATGAAAAATACTTGGTAGGTAAATTGAGGAGAGACACCTGCGCAGGGGATGAAATAGATTTTGAGAATCAGAACAGCGTAGCCAGCAAAGAAATTGGTGAAGACAATGCGTATGGAAATGAAAACCCACCGTCCCTTGAAGGTCTAGCTTTCCTTATCCAGTCCGTCAAGTGTCTGACAAAATCAAAGAAGAAATCACCCTCAGGTACAGATATCACTTTGTCAGCGATTTTGACGAACAGACTGAATCCCTCGCCTGAACGAAGGTTTAAACGCTGCGCTATGTTCTGGCAGAAGTCCTTGGCTCTTGTGGAAGAGTCTACTTCGAAAGCCTGGAAGATAAACGACAAGAATAGAATGATTGTTTAATTCACCGAGGATATTCTGGCAGCTCAACACTCACCTCGTCTGTGTCATCTGGGAAATAAACCTTGTGGAATATCTGCGTGGTCTTGTGCTGTATCGCCTCTACCTCGACCTGATGCGGCGGATACTTTCTCTGTCCATTCCGCAAGGTTTTCTGCAGCCTTTGAAGAGAGTCCTGGGATATCGGGTGGCGCCTGGTGCGCAGGAACAGAGTCAGTTCCTAGACAGAGGAGAAACATAAGACCGAGGTTAGCAGAAAATTAAAAAGTAAATCAGAAACTTGAGATAGCAGAAATTTTTTTACTTCAAATCTGCTTGCAGATTCTTGAAGAGTAGGTTCCGCAGATACCGAAAAACATGTATCATCCCTACGTTTCGAATATTTCAGAAAATTTCAGATTTTTGAAAAAAAGGACAGTGGTACCCCTTCTCATTTTTTTCGGCGAAAAATTTTTTCGTCGAGAATCGAATAATCACAATGATATTTTCGATGGATTTGACCCGCTGATTCCAAATATGTGTGTCGTTTCTCGATTCGAAAGCCTCCTGCGATTTCACCAATAAAAAACGAGGGAAAAAAAATTGAAAAAAAATAAAAAGTAAATCGACGATTTAAAATCGTCGGAATTTTTTATTTCAAATCGGCTCGCAGATTCTGAAAGCGCAGGTCCCGCATATTCTATGTATCATTTCGTCGTTTCGAATATTTCAGAAAATTTCGGATTAAAAAAAAAAAGACAGTGGTACCCCTTCTCATTTTTTTTGCCGAAAAAACTTTCGGTCGAGAATCAGATAATCATAATGATATTCTTGAAGGCAATTGCACGCTGATTCCAAATATGTGTATTGTTTCGCGATTCGGAAGCCTGTTGCGAGTTTACGATTGAAAATCAAAAGTCAACGTAAGTCGGAAACGAGCGGGAAATAACTCGTTGAAATATCGTGTCAATAGCTCGTGACATATTGAAAAATAACCCAGGGAATATCCGAAATAATAAGAATTCACCGTGAAATGATCTCGTAGAAATCATAGGGAATATAAAAAAAATGACTTTGAAATACAAAAGTTTATGTGAAATCAGAAAAAATCATGTTGAAATGAACGAAATAATGTGAAATGAAAAAAGAAAAAATTTCAATAAACAAAAATACATTCGAAATAAAAAAAGTAATTCGAAATAAAAGAAATAATTTGGAATCTGAAATATTTTTCAAAGAAAAATAATGTCTCAGTCAAATCTTGAGGGTAATTCCCCCCTCGCATGAGACATCGATAATCGAAAGTAAGACGAAAAAGATACAGCAGAATAATTTCAAACTTTTTACTAAAATATCAATAGTTCTGTGTATTCACACTGTGTATAAACAGTTTTCAATTTATTATCAATTAATATTAAAATCATTGAAATCGTTGATCTACCTTGAGAAGACTCTGACTGCAAGTGAAAAGTCCAGTGGCGAGCCACATCAGTTCCCAGCCTCGTTCTTCGCTGAGACGATTCCTGTTGTCGGTAAGTTGTTTCATCACCTGGCAGTATATCTCGTCTCTGAGAATTTCGTTCTTGAGGGGTCCGTCGAAGATATGATCAGTATACTCGTTTCCGACCCTGGGTCTCTTGGTCGGAAGATCCCCCATGTACTTGAGTATGGCGTTGAAAGCAAAGCAGGCTTCCTCCGCTAGCTCCTCTTTGGAAATGAGCTTCTTGAGCAAAGGCTGCTTAATGGGATCCCTTGAATGCCGCCAGAGCTCATCGAGCTGCCCACGACGTGCAGTAGTCAGCGTAAGCGCCTTGGACATCGTCCGCTTAGGTGGAGTCCTGAAATAAAATTAAAAGAATAGAAAAAATCCCTAAAACGGTAGATTATTCTCCCATTTTTACAGGAATTACATACAAAATCCTTACCTAAAGTGATCTATGGCGTATTCGGAAAGAGTGTGTGGCTTGTCTCGAGGTTCGACGCCGTTTATTTGCTGAGGATAAAGTCTGCGGCCATGTTCGGGTCCTTCGATGCTAAAAAGTGCCTGGAAAGATGAAGAGTATGAAGTATCATCGTCGAAATCATGATCAGAGGAATAGTTTACGAGATAATTTTGAATTCAAGTTACCAAAATATCGTTGGGTGGTTTGCTCAGCGACGGAAGAACGTAGACAGTTTCCGCTGGAAAGTCTCCCTTCTCTGCGGTCCTCTCGCAAGACCCGACGCACCATCCTGAGTTGAGGACAGTTTCACCGGTGCTTTCCTCCTCCAAAGTGATAAGATCGCCTTTTTGAAACGCCAGAAAGGATGAGGCGTCGCCTGGGGGCTTGTAGTCCTGAAGAGCGATCACGTATTTACTCCTTTTCTTCAAACCCTCGAGGAAATACACGACAAGATCTCGTATGTCCTCTGCGTTTGGACTCTGGAATGTAAACTCTTCGCCTCTCACCGTTGACAAACTGAAAGTCTGAGTGAAGACCTTGTTCGTTCTGAAAAACAAGTTTAAATAATATAAATTCAGTATCAAATCATAGAAATTTCGAGTTTCATTGAAAATACGCACTTTTGACTAGATACGGTGGTAATTTCGGGGAATGATAGCTCGAGGAGTACTTGTTCTTGATCATCAACGACGTAAACACCTGTCCAGTTAACGGCGATGATTACATCGTTCTTGGGAAGATTTGGCCCCGAGTTTCTATAGGCTTCGTAAAATCTTGAGAAGAGCAGCGGCCACTTGAATTTGGCGTAGCTAACGACATCCTCCTTGACTCTAAGCGCAGGGACTTTCTCCTTCAAGTAATAGCTCTGAAATAATAAAAAGAGGATGAAATTCGTTGATCTGACGCCAAATTTCGCCTCTAAGATCAAAACTCACCTTTTTATAAGCCTGAACTACGAGGTGTCCCCACCTATCGATGGCCTTGTCTATTCCCGTGAGGCAATAGTCGGGAATGTAGTTTGGCAAAAGGGTGAAAAGCCTGTCGACGTTCATGTCAGTGAAATATTCAATGTAGTATTGCTGGGCGGCTATCATGGCGAGATCCTCTTCCTTGTCGCATCTGTACTCGCCGAATTTAACGCCTCTGACAACCTGTTGATAGATTAAATTTGTAGCTACTTGATCTTCGGTGGGTTCGTGCCAGGGAGCGAATATCTCTTTTCTAAAAAACAGTCGCCACGGTGCATTTCGTTCCTGAGCTCCCTGCTCCTTGGCGTATTGTTCGCATTGCGAAATGGCATCCATCACATGGTCTCCGCCACTCCCAAGAGAAGATACTTTATCGAAAAGAGCTATGTAGAGAGAAAATCCGAACTGATCTCGTAGCGATATCTTGTCAGACAACTGGTTGCAAAGTTCTCTAGCAGTGGTAGCTGAATCGGCAAGTAAAGTCTTTGTATTTCCGTCCATAAAGGTGATCGGAAGCATTATAGGCTTTTTAGATTTTGTTGCCTGTAGCTCGAGCCAGCTAGGAGGTTGATTTCTTGTGCCATTGTTGAAAGTTCTCTTCAGTCTGTCTTCGCAGTATGGAGCGTAGCCAGGGGGACCTTCCCTGATGAAGGCACGGAGATAAGAAACGAACTTTTCCGAAGGTGCGAAACACCCGACGCAAAGAGATAGAAGAATCCAGCCTCTGGCGTGAGAGGATTTAGAAGGATTGTTTGAAAGCTGTTTACAGATCTGGCAGTATATCTCGTCCCTTAATTCCGCACGCAGAATTCCGTGGCCGATTATAAAGTGAAGTTTCTCCAAATTAGATGTAGGTCTGGCTTCTAACCAGGACTGGTAACTGTCAGCTGTGTATTCGTCGTCCTGTAAACGCCTCCTGACGTCTTCGCCAAGCTTGTTTTTTCGCTTTAGGGTCAGAGAGACCAGCTTGTGTCTTATGGAACGTGGTTTCTGCTTCAAAAACGTTTCCTGCATTAAAATAATCAAGGAATTAAGAGTATTTATCGATATTCTGTGCAAAAAAGACAAAGATTCGACACTCACTGGATCCATACCCATCATTTGAGCTTCCTGGAACTCTTTGCTGCGTATAAAGTTGCGGCCCAAAGTAGCCGTCACCTTAGACATCACAGAAGTATTGTCCCTGTCCATAGTGTGGTAGCGAGGCTCTGGCAGATCTCCGGTGAATCGCAAAATAGTTATCCATAGAGCTTGGGCGGCCTGTGGAAACAGGATTCGGGATTATTCCAACGGTAATAATTGCCTCTTTTGCAGTACTACTTGATTTTTGTATACAATTCTTTGTCAACTCTTCTAAAAAAGTGTGAAAAGGCGTCTTAGCAGTTCAAAGAAGGATTACCAGCTGATCTCCTTGGGTGTGAAGCGGGAGCAGAGGATGTTTCAATGGTTTTCTTGAATACTGATGAGTGATGTTGCCTTGGAAGTAAGTTGCAGCGAATTTCTGGAACTTGAATTCAGAGAGATCCTCCTCGTCTTCGGAAGGCATCTGCATGGGACTGATAATTTCATGTTGGTCAGCTTTTGGGGCTGGTAAATCCTGCAAAAAAAGAAAAAAATGTCTATGAAAAGTGTTGTGGGGATAAAATCACGCTCTAAACTTACGTTAAAGACCGAAGTCTCCCGCGCAGGAGTTGGAGCCTCGCTACTAGAGTCTGGAAGAAAGTCGAACATCGCTTCGACAAGTTTACTATCATCCACAGGCTCGTCTTGTTTTTTTGCAGCGTCGTTTATCAGGTTTTTCTTTATCTCCATTCTCCGCCTGTCCTCGATCTCCATTTCTATCTCCTTTCTCTCCAATTCTTGCATTCTTTCCTGCAAAAACAAACAGAAATTCATCATCGAATGACAAAAATAGGGAGAATAATAATAAACAACAGGAAAGCGATGATACCCTGTAATGTTGTTCGGCGATTTCTTTCGCTCTCTTGTTCCCCTGGTCTTTTAATTCCTTTTCCTCCTTTTTCCTGAGTCTCAGAACTTCGATGTGGTGTCTATAATCGTATTTGAGTTTCTTGAACCGCCGCTGAGCGATCATTCGCCTAACGTGTGCCTGAATTTTGACAATAGCAAACATTTTCTTTCGGTACATTCTGCGGGTGAGATGTCCCCTGGCGTGAGCTTGAAGCCCTACAATGTGGCCTCTGAGATGTCTGAACCTGTGAGACAGGACTCTGGATCTGATAAGAGCCTGAAGTCTCATGTAGCCAATTCTCATTCGTTTGTATCTCTGACGCTGGGCGTGTCCTCGCCAGTATTTCTGGATCCTTATAGCCGCGGCTCGCATCCTAAGGAATCTTCTCCTGTAAACCCAGCCTCGTATGTTCCTCTGAAGGATTAATATCTTCCTGGTTAAAACCCTGTCGCGTTCTTGCTCGAGAAACAGGTCGTGAGCATCTTTTAAAAACACTTTTGTGTGTCCCAGTTGGTAATCTGACCTCCCGAGAACCGCGTGACAGATTCTAGACGTTGCTGCTCGGCATTCGGTCTGGAAAATTGATCCTTGGTTTAGTACTTTTGATCTTTAAAGATCTGCAAAGAGAAAACTAGATGAATTCTCACCTTGTGAGCCGGGGGGATTCCTGCGATCAGGAATCTGTATCGTTCTACAAACTCGTTAAACGAGTGGCGAATTGGGTAGCCAGCTCTTCGGATTCTTATGGTTTCCATCATCCCTGAGTATCGTAGCTGGCGGCAGCACAATCCGCGATCAAACATCTGTGGGAGATAAGAATTTTAAGGGGGATACAAGAAGGGTGTATCAGAAGCAGACAAAACAAGCTATTCAAAACTTTATCTCGGTTGCAAGAAGATTTAGAAAAAGCTAATCTAGTGTTTGATAAAGATTTGGATAAAGAACGATAATAACCATTGGCTTTTTGTACTCGTTGGGCTTGATGCATCTGATGAAAAATGGTTGGCAACTGCACAGGGTCTTCATAAGAGCGTCAAGTGATTTTTTAAACTGAGTGGAAAGGGTTGGAGCCCTTTTTCTGGTCTCAGATCCCATGCCGATGTCTTCAGCGAAGCAAACCTGGAGGAACTTGTTGGTAGAAATGTGAATTAGCTGGAGTAAATCGGCGCTAAAAGTGTCTCTGTTCTTTTCCAGGAATCCTCTAGTGTCGTAAAATACAACTCCGGCGAAATGATTCAGTCCAAACGACGTGTTTATGTCAGATTTAGGCTTCAGGTAGTTTCTGTGACTCCCGTGCGTTTTGTGGATCTTAGCGAGCATAGTTTGGTCGGTTCCCTGCGAAAATTCAAACGAAAAATGGTCAAAATCGTTGCCAAAGATCTGATAAAAGATGTGGTATGATATTTTACCTTAGGGAATTTTGATTCTTCATCAATCAGAGCCATTATGTTGAGCTGTTTTATGGCGATGAGATCAAGGGCGTCTTGATTATCGACGAACTCGATATGCTGCCAGTTTATTCCCTCGTGATTGTACTCCTCTTGTTCAAGCTTGAAAATATGTTGGACGAAGAACTGCTGCAGGTTTTCATTTGCGTAATTGATACAGAATTGTTCAAAGCTGTTATGGTTGAAATTCTCAAAGCCGAATATGTCCAGAACTCCGATAGCGCTTCGTGCCATGTTCTTCGGTCTGTATATCGCCTCGTTTATCTTTTTCACTATTAAAACGAACAGCCGACCGTATATCCCCTTCACAAAAGCATCCCTGATGTCTACCGACTGATCCCTAGACAGCGTGGAAACCTGCGACAAAGAAAATAATATCATACAGGTTTGTTTTTCCATTGAGAAATCAACTACAGATTCTCTAGAAAACCCACCACTGTCTCCCCATGAGCAAATATCGTCCTACGAGTGAGAGCAGCGATCAATGGTTGAACAGGAACGCCCAAAAGGCTTGCCACACGTTTAACGTTTGTTTGCTCTGGTATTTCTGTAGCATCTAAATTATCTGTAGACATAAAAAAAGGGATTATTATCGATATTTTCTGGGTCAGGAAAGTTGAAAGCTTTGATTAATTCAACACACCAACAACGGTAGCCTTGTACTTGATATTCCCAGTGTGTAAAAGCGCAGCGAGGAGCTTGAGGATCTCCCAAATTTCTGCGTCGGTAAATAAAAGAACTTTCATGGCGGATCTGATGTCAGCAAATTCCGCGGCATCATCTCTTCCTTCACAGGTGATGCTGCCTCCCTGAAAATAGTTGCGGATATGATGAATTTGGTCTTTGAGAAGAGGAGAGTTGTTAGCTAGAATGAAAATTAAAGGAGTTAATTTACCCCTGTGAGATATTTGTAGGTAGAAGCATCGTCTAATTCGAGTTTAAGCTTCTCTTCCCTGGATAATCCAGCCAATATGCAATAGAATATGTGGTAATTTCTTTCGTCTGTGCTTTGGGAAACGATTCTTGATTTTTCTAGCAAGTATTGCTCAATCTTGGCGCCTTCGATAACTCCCAACTCGTTGAAATGGATGTCAATGTACTTTCCGAATCTTGATGAATTGTCGTTACGAACAGTTTTCGCGTTTCCAAATGCTGAAACACCTTTCGGTTAGATAAAAGCATCCAAAATACCAATAAATCACTCGATAAACTTCTCCCTCTTGCCTTCTAGGATCGGATTCGCTTCCAATATCTGCTGTTCGATCCAGGAATGTTTCCCGCTGATTGCTGCCAGGTATTGAAGTATTAGCTTTGTGCTCTCTGTCTTGCCAGCACCACTCTCGCCACTGAAGAAAAGAGGGATGATTTATCAATTCGATAATGAAACGATAAGATTAAAGCGGCCACAAAAATGTTGGAGTATAAAATTCCATGAAATTTTCAGGTTTTCCAGGTCTGTCGCCACCCTGAAGGAGATTTGCATTTCAATTCACATACTTGAGATCTTTTAATCAATACCTGATAACGATGCACTGATCTTGACCGTATCTTTTCATATGAGTGTAGCTGTTGTCCCCGATGGCGAATATGTGCGGCGGTAATTCCCCGATCTTACGATCCTTGTAAAGTTTTATCTGCTCCGCAGTGTAGATTGGCAATATTTGGTAAGGGTTTACCGCTACCAGTATGGACCCCGTGTATGTCTAGAATATGCCATGAGATCAGATAATTATTGGATCTACGATTTTTTACCTCCTTCGAAAGATTAAAATTCGACCTCATTTTGGTTCTTTTGAATAATACAAAAACCTCAACGTTGTTTAATACCAAGTCGATTAACATCAAAGTATGTAGGAAAAGTTCCAGGTATATCAGATCTCTGAATTTGGAAGATGTAAAACCGGTAAATACAATTACCGATATCTTTTGATGTCACGATACGTCTGGCGGTTTTGAAGATAAATAAAATAAAAGAAAAAAAATCATTCTAATCCGAATTCATGATCGTAATTTAACGTATAGTTGTAGGTGAAGTTCTTATCTGAATACGGGGAAGTTTGCTGAAGTCTTTATAGGAGGTGATAAGACGATAGCTCGGCCACAATGCACTCAAATGAATATGTATATTGGAGTGACTTACGTATATGAGATTCTCGTTGTATCGAATTAAAAGATTCCTCAATATCCCAGCCTCGTGAAGGTCGCCAAGACTTATCATGTCTTCGACGCCCTGGACGGATGTGGCGTGCATCGCCTTTATCCTTCTCTCCGGAGTCAGCCATTGTTCCTGAATATATTGTTGGAAAAATAACGTAATTAAGTAATTGTCATCGCAGATTCATCTATAACGTTATTCGTGAGAATGAACGAATTAAAGATTGAATGAAAGGAGCAAACCACCTTGTTGTCGTCGTCTTTGACTTGGATTCTTCTACCTTCTGCAGAGACTACACGAGCCCCTATAGCCACGTCAAATTCCCTTCCAGATACCGGCTCGATCCATATGTAATCCCCCTGCGATAGTCAAGAGTCAAATATATTATATAGTGGAATTTATTATCTAGGGACTGACTGTACCCATATGATCTATTTTTAATCAACCTCTTAATCATCTTAAGCTATAGTTTCACAATCTCATTTTAAACATCGTTAACTAATACCTATATCTTTGTGCCCGAAGCATTTTGCTTCCAATCTGGTAAACGTAGCGCAGCGACATTCTAAATAGTATGGCCAATCAAGCCTAACGGACAGTTGGTAAGAATTTTTCAGAAATTTTTAGAGTTCTTTTAGAGATATACCTAGGATATTTTTAGCGAATTTATAACACCAATATATGGGTCATTCCAGGCCAAATCGACAAATTTTTCAAAACTTTCAATAGTTTCTAGGGATTTTTTTTACAATTCTGTTTACCATTAATTTCATATCCTGTTAAACTATACATGTATGGGTAATTACACAGAAAATCAATTGTTTTTGAATTCTACTTGTTATTTTTCAGAAGCATTCGATTATCCGTTTGTAATCTCGAATTGAAAGTAGGATTGATTTCTAATTAAAGAATGGTTTGAAAAGAAAACAACAGGAACGTGAGACTATTCCAGAGTTAGTGAAGATAATGACCGATCAAATCGGAGATCGTGGGATGATCCTCCGGTCGATTTGGCACGGAATGCCCTATACATCCTAAACAAACGTGCGTTTGCGCGTTTGTGTGTGCGTATATAAAGAAGATAAAATAACGAATCGTCATGACAATTATGAAAACAGTAATGATTTATTCCCGATTCATTATTATTATTATTATTTTATATGAATAACCGCATGATCGTTACATAATTACAACAACGTCGGATATACAATTGATAATTAAAATACAGATATATATTAAGTATGTTATAGATTTGTAGAATCGTATCGAAGGCAGTAAACGGTTCTTCCTCATCGTCAGTTGCATAAACAACAGCACCAGCAAATATAGAGCGTCAGATATCGAGAGATCCAGTTTAATTTCTCGCCCTAATTGTTCGGGCAGCCGGAACACGATCGGAAGAGAACTTCCGCGCTCCGCGAACAGCTATACTCGTATACTATGTATATACATATACTGTACTTTACTATACTATTGTTTCGAGTAGGTAAGTACACAAACAAGGAAGGAAGGGCGCTTGATATTGAGTATACCTATATTCATTGTCAGACGCGGCTATTTGATACAAACCACCGCGCCACAAACGCCGCTAGGGACTTCCCCCTTTTCAAATTTCCCCCGCCTTTTGACGCGATGCGACGTGGGACGCGAACCGGCGGGCGACACGGATCATTTCTCATAGTTATTGTGCATTTTTCTTTTTTAGAGGCAAAACACGATGTATATACATATATGTAAGATACGAATGGCCAAGAAGAAGGCTAAAAACGTTTTGTTTTTTTTATACAAATACGTATGGATATAAATAAATAGTTTCATCAGTTGTTCGAAATACGTTATATCTATTTAATAGCGAATACCCACCCGCGTGACGATGACCATCTCTCAAGTCTTGGCCGCCGCCCCGCCACCTGAAACAATTGAATTTGAAAATAGGTATTCTTCGGATCTAATTCCGGTGTGAAGATAGGCGGAAACAGATCAGTATTAGATTTGTTATTAAAACAAAAAAAGGAAGAATAAGAAATAGACGCGATTCAGGGATAGAAACAAGTTGAGCGGATCTTACGCAACGGAATAATTCTGAAGGTCGCGGTAATTCATATATCGTATGTAATGTCAATAGCCACGATCAAGCCGCATATTAATAACGACAGTAATTGGTAGATTGAAAGTGCGTGTGAATGTAGATAGATTCGATAAGAGGTTCTAAAAAAAAGGGACTAGATCATGTCCCGCGTAATGTGATGATAATTGATAACTCATCGGGCGATGGATTGCGCGATATCGGAGTACTGGACTGGAAATATCGATTAAAGCTGATCGCGATCGTATATAATGATCTTGTATAATAGCGTATGTATATGTACACAAACGTGCGTTACATATTCGCGATATATGTGAGGAGCTGTACCATCCCCGTAGTCGATCACCGTTACCCACAGCATATATGTATGATGTATACCTAGAAGAGCCGCGGACACGAGATGATGCTCGTTTCAAACCTGTTTGCAAAGTGGGTTAGATTCTGCGCGCGAGCTATACCGCAAGAAGAATAAATAATAAAAAGAAGAAGAAGAAAGAGAAGGAGAAGATCGACGTTATAACTACACCGTCTAACATAATATCTCAAAGTCCGCGACCCCTGCGCACTTTGCAGGACTCTATAGTCGATGAATTAGCATGTGGCTTATATTGTCGAACGCGACGTTCATTTTCTATATACCATGTGATACATTCGTTAACAATAAGTCGAAATAATTTAGTATACAAGGAAGGTGACGACGACGCTGTAAAGGAGGGCGAACGAACATTGATGATGCGATTGAGTACGCGTGACTTTAACGCGAGGGAATGCAGCACGCTAACACGCTTTGCGTATATGCATATAGTTAGGTTATAGCGGATTGATGCCGCGCACGTGCGCGAGCCAACGATTCGGGTTCCGTGTCCCGCAGCCAGCCACACACACACACACCCATCACGTGTATGCTATGCCTAGAAGATCGCCGATCTGACATATATAATTCGAATCACGAATATAAATCAAATCGAGCCGTCAAAAAGAGTTCCGTAGGGCTTTTGCCATATTCGAATTTTTAACCACGGACGAAGGAGAGAACTGACTTTCAAATACGCATATTCGATATTCAAACATGGATACACGTCAGAATGACGTTTTTAACACATCGTGCGGCAGGTGACGTGCGATGTGATGCAGAAGAAAGTGCAGCCTAGCAAAGAATTGAGCATTTCGGACCAATTCGATCGAGACAATGACCCATATATGAACTACATGTTGATATATCGGTGTTTCTTTCTCTTCTCATCAGTGGTACATACGAAAGTGTATGCACAGCCCTCTCCGTCGTTTGCTTGGCTCACTTTATAACACGCATCTACTACGATGCGTATATGTATGATGTACTAACGTTGCAGGTACATACGTTAGAGGAGGAGTAGGTGGTTAGCACCTATGCTATGATATGCCTCGATCCCCCGACTATGTACGGTATGTATCATATATGTATGTATACGTATAGCGTGGAATCCTGAAAATCGAGATACTCCGAGCGAACGAGCGAGCGAGTGAGGCCAGCCGACCAACCAGCCAGCCAACCCAACCAACCAGCGAGCGAGCCACGGAGCAACCAGCAGTCATTGACTTGGTAAATATCCGCACGACCGAAGCAAGTATCTGTACTACACATATACGCAGGTATAACCGACGACGCGACGTTCGAAGCCGGAGCGCGGTAACGGTGATAGTGTATCGTAGTCGACTGGCTTAAAAAAAACACACACACCCGATCGTCGCGTTAGACTCTGTATGTATGTATACATGAGAATTATTAAAAGAAGAAAAAGATCGAGTACGGAATCGTCTTGATCCGGGCGTGAATCGTCTGCCACACGTATGTACAGTTAATAATGATATAACACCGCGTGAAGTAAGATGCGAAAGACGACGGGCGACGACGACTCCTCTACTCACAGTACTCACCTTGTTAATGTATCCAAGAATCACTACGGGTGGACAACGACGACGGGGGCTGCAGCTGCAGAATCTGAACAACACTCCATCCGGCACAAAAAAACCTATCACCGGTTTATTACTATCATCTACCCAACAGTTATATGTATATGTATATCCGGGATAAATGATACACTGAACTAATATCCGGTTCAATCACCACCTGATTCACATATACCCGAAAACAACCGAACAAGAAGTAGCTAAAGAAGAAGAGGAAGAAGAAGAAACTTGCACACTTTAGATATGACAATATCTTATATTATATATTACAAATAATGTAGACCCCTCTCTCGTACTATGTACAAAAACGAATAAGAATTGAAAAATAAAAAATAAAGAAAACAATTGAAACACCCACACGTATTTTATATTACTAATATTATCTACTCGTTAACAATATCACACTAGAATACCCCGTCGGGGTACCTGCGCGGCTACACGGGCTACGCGGTTTACCTGCCTACGGTGACCGGCACATTAACACCGCGAGCTGGCTCGGGTTCGGGTAGTTTCGACCGATCTCGGTGGGGCCCGCCTTTTTCCACCTCGTATTTAATACAGGGAGGGGGAAGCCCCGTTTTTTGCTTTGCGTTAACCTGTGTGAGCGGGTATGTATACCTGAATTGAATAAATGTATATGCAGTGTCGTACCTGCACCTAGCTCTCTAGCCGCGAGAGAATAGCCTGAGGAGAGGAGGGGCGCCAGGGTAAATAGGTGACTCTGAATGGACGCGGGGCGATTTTATACGGCCAAACCGTTGCCGGAGCGAGAAAGAGAGAGAGAGAGAGAGAAAGAGGGGGGACTCAGGATCATGGCTTCAGGTGACCGAGCGCGGCAGGTACGGTCCCCGCCGACCGAGGGCCCCACTTGTTTTACAGCTAAGATCCGAACGAGGGCCCCACCTGACGCCCAACATCCTCATCATCGAAACCCCCGGTGTGGAGTGAATTCCGAATACCTAACACCTCGGCGGCCCTCTGACCCACAGACCGCATTGTTGTTGTCTCTTGTTGAATTCGCTTGACTTCCTCTAGCCACTCATGATTAATTTACTTATGTTTTTTTTATCTCCTAGGTTATCATCATTTCAAACTTTAAGGAGGAAATAAGCCCTCAAAATTCTTAATTTAAAAAACGAAATAACTCAAGATTTGACTGACACGTGATATATGTTTTTTTTTCGCGAAATATTTCAAATTATTACATTTATTCGAAGTTATTATTTTTTATTTCAAATTTATTCTTTATACTTATTTTCTGTTCCATTTCACATTATTTCGCATTATTTCATATATTTCTAATTATTTCAGTTATTCACTGAGTTATTTCTCAATATTTCACGAGCTATCGACACGTTATTTCAACGATTTATTTCCACCTTGTTAAAACATAGACAGTAAATATTCTTATTTCCGAAAATGTATTATCAAATAAAATATCATACAAAATAGCAAGACGATAATTATAATAATTCATTTACACAATTTCCTTCCCAAGAAATACAGGATTCCCATCTTTCAATCACCGATTTTGAATATCCGGGCAGTGGAGTCGTCCGAAGTGGTAAGAATGGTTTTTCCGTCGCTGAAAAAACGAGAAATACGAAGAGCACGATAAAAACCGTTTCATTCTTTACTTTATTCCCGAGCCTGAAGATCGTTAACCCACCTCGAGATACTCAAATCAAGTATATCCGCGGAATGTCCGGCGTAGGATTGTATCTGCATGCCTAGTCTGGCATCGTAGCATCTCACCACACCATCAAGCCCTGACGAATAGAGCACTGATGTATTCTGGTACCAAACCAGCTTGCTCACCCCGCTGTCCTGCTGTATTATGTGGCGGGGAACCTGAGGATTCAGAAATCTATAAAATCGTGTCACAGAAAGCATCAATAATGTATAATATCGACAATAACAATGAAAGAATCCATTATTTTAGTTACTGAATATATAAGCTCTTCACGCTACCTGTTTGGAAATATCCCAAATAAAGATCTGCCCGTTCACTGTACCCGTCGCAGCCACTTGAAACCCTGGATCTTTGCAAAAGGCAACTGCTTCCACCCAGTTTCCAGGCTGTTCCGCTTCTTCTTCCGAAGGAGAGCCACTTTCTGTCGAAGCAGAAGTAGCTGGAACTGAGGTCTTCGGGTCTTTCAGGTCCTGGAGGACTCCAATTATCTGTAAAATCAACAAATCGATTACATCGAGAACAGATTCTCAGCAATTGTGATCGAAACAGAGAGAAAACGAATCGAATCTGAGAGAAGATAGTGAATCTGGGATGAATTGATAGATAAAAACTCCTGAAAACACTCGTTTGAATTTACCTTCCCAGTTTGGGACATGGAGAGAATAGTTTTGCCATCCATAGCCCCAGAGATTATCAGATTATTGTCTGAATGGCAGTCGATAGCTGTGATAGTTGAGTTGTGCCCAAAGTCAGAGGATATAGTCGATAAGACTGCGCCAGTTTTAAGGTCGAACAATCTTATCGTCCCGTCCTCGTAGCCAATTGCTATCCTCTTACCTGATTTGAGAGAATTAATGATAAATTGGCCCTCACTTATATTAGTTTTGCTCAAATCTCACCGTCAGGCAACAGTGAACCCTGTTCTACCCTCTGCCCATGACTTTGGAATATCTTGCATTCCCCGCCAGGTATTTTCCACATATATATCTCGCCACTGGCTGCTCCAGCGAATAGAACATTGGCGACAGAGTGCCATCGCATCCACTAGACGAAATTAACCGAGATACAGGAAGAGTGATTATGAATAAGTAGAGAAATTTGGGAATAACTGAGTCTGGAGTGCTCACAGTCATGTCACCCATGTTGTAATCCCAGACAAGGAGCTTGTTGCTCATTTTCCAGACCTGGATGACGCCATTCATGTCTGCTGTTGCGAGGTAAGAACCGTCCTGACTAAACCCTGAAAAAACTACGCTGTCCGTGTGGCCTGTGCACTCGAGGATGACTTTGCCAGAGGGAACCTCCCAGACAAACGCCTTGTCGTCTTCGCCGCCGGTAGCGGCGAGCGAGCCGTCTTTGTTCAACGATCCGCAGAATACAGACCCTGAGGAGAGTTTTGGTCATAAACTTTGTCTAAAAGGAATTTGGGGGTTTCGGGTTACCTTCGTGGGGAGAAAATACGCAGACCGCATCGTCCTTTGCGGGTTCTTCGCGTTCCACGATTTCATCGTCGGAATCACTTCCGTCCGCTTCAAGGGCGTCTAGAACCTCGTCGGCGTCTCCCATGTAAACCATCTCATCCTCGTCCAGTTCGTCTTCCATCTGCGGAGACGAGGGCGGAGTGTCTCTCAGAATCATTTCGCGCTTTATTTCTACTGTTTGTTTCTATTATTTTAGGTTAGGACTCGAGCCAGCACGTTTCATCGCTGTCTCAGCTGACTTTCGACTTGACAGGTTAGGTTAGGGCGTCACGTGTTCGACGAAATATCACGCCAGATGGCGGCGAGACGCATGTCGGGTTGCCTGCCGGGAATTTACAAGGCGTACTGAATAGGATAATAAAGAAGCGAATTCTTATATCGTTTGATTTTATTCATCCTCAATGAACGAGATGCGAGTTACAAATAATCATGACGTTTATTATGTATCAATTTCGAAATTCGTGCATCGATCATCAGGGGTTCTTCAAATACATATATTATTTGCTGTATTCGTATTATATTGATTAGTCGATGAACGTATAGACGTTCGCTCACGTCCTTATTTCGCGCCGCTATACATAATAGTACAATCTGGCAATAGTAGAACGGCGATAGACCGCGGGGACTGGGAAAAGTTTTCCGATGATATATATTATGTATAATAATATTGATAATAATATAGCGTAATCGTTGAAAATATGCATACATAGAATAAAGAAAAATTTCGTTGACTGATTTCCGAATCGCGGCGGTCTCTCGCCGATTGCTATTCCGTTATATTTTTATTTTTTTTTAGTTATTTCGTATCGCACGAGATGCCTAAATTGAGAAATATAAAGAATACAACTTTTCCTTACTTTCCTCATTCTTTCGAGGATTACTTTTCTTTCCTTTTCTTATCTTTCTCTCGAACATACGCAGTCTGATACGGAAAATACTTTACAAACAATAATAATAATAATAAAAAATGATAATAATAGTCAATATACATTATACGTAGTATAATAAGCATTATTGAATTTTCTCAATTCCAAGCACCTGGTTAAACGAAAGATCAGCCTTTCATTCGTATTATATTATCATTAACAATTATAAGATTCATTACAGGAGACTAAAATATTATTTATATATTTTATGTATAATTATTAGTATTGATTCATTTATTTATTTTCATATCTTGAGCCGACCAATTCTTCTTCTTCTTTTTCTTCTTCTTCTTCTTCTTCTACTCCTTTTTCATTCTCTTTTATATACGTTTAATAATATAAACTGAATATTTATTTCTATTAAACGATATAATATCTTATATACATACATATAGGTATATATGTATACGTATGTGTACATACATATGTATATACATACTATGATCAATCAAATCTCAATAATTAATTAGTCGGTTCAAAGAGCAGCCGGCTCTATCTCGCGATTACTAACACAGTTATTAATAAGCATATAGGGTTTTTTTTCTTTTTTTTTTCCTTATTTTTCTTCTTAACAATATCGACCATGGAAGAATAGTTATATATAGTGTAATTGGGTGTTTTTCCTCTTTTTTTTTCTTTTTTTGTTTTTACGTCGTCTCAGAGTAATTGCCCTTCAAACTCTATCTATATAAACATGCCATTTTTTGTTTCATTCGATTTCAAAATTCGAACTAGTAGTGATACATATTTTTTTTGTTTGTTTGTTTTTAACTTATTAAAAACAGAAATTAGAAAACAAACAAAACAAAAAATATTGAAAGAGACAATTCTAGCTTGTGCAAATACTCCGAGCTCACAATCGCATTGTTAGTTAGTTAGTTAGTTGGTTAATTAATAATTAATTAATAAATTAATTATTATACACAGTATAATCGTAGTATATAACACTAAAATCACAAAAAGTTACGAAGATGTCTTGTTGTACGTAGGAAGAACATAGATAATCGATACATTATATAATTATATAATAGTAATACTTTACATACAGATTCAAGAATATATCGTATTATATTTATATTTATATATGTATATATATATACTATATATTATATTATAATCATAATAATAATGTTTCCTAATACCTAATATCATTTTCATAATATACATATACATATACGTATAGTATATTTATATCTTTATGTATATCTATATGTATTATATACGTATATGTTTATTTACAACGTGTGTCTGTCTGTCGGTCTGTCTCCGCGCGCCTCCTTGTGTTTTCTCTTATTATTTAAGATGAAAATATTTTCAAAAAATGGACAGATTCTCCCTTACTTTTCATCAATAATAATATTAATAATAATAATAATAATATTCTTTCTCATAATTATATCTATATATATATATTTATATATATATATTTATTTATATGTACGTATATGTATGTACCTATTTATAATTTATAATAATGAGAATAATTCATAATAATCGCTGGTTTATTATGCACATACTTTCATGAAAAAATTGTAATCGTCATAATTGATTAAAGACCTATAGTCTCAGTATGAAGAAAGTATCGCGTGAATAATGTTAGTTATATAAAAACTATTAGAAATTCGTGGGAATGAAATAATAATGGAATCAATATATTGGGAAGATTTATATTTGGCACTGAGAGGGAGGAAGAATGAGGATGTCGGTTTGATTAATTATAAAGCTTACAGAATCGTTGAATTTCGACTGAAGTCGAACTGAAAAATGTCATCCTCGTTTACGAATATAGGGAATATTCGATCGTTATGTAATTATTTTATCCAAAATTCTTATTGATAATGAATGTACGGAAATGGAATTCCCAGGACTATTTAGACGTATACTTTATACGATCGCTGTAATAGTTTTTCAAAATATATCGTTAGCGTGTATTATCAGTGTGTAACGATCGATCAGATTCGCCACGGCACACAATTCAATCTAAATAATTTTTTTGTCCAATATTAAATTACGTTACAACAAAAATATCTCTTCCTAGACTAAAACAATTCCATTATAAACGCACATTTTTAACTTTAAATTTCCCTCTTCGCATTGTATGTACATACATTTACTCTTTCTATAATTGCTAATGGGCGTTTTCGTTAGTTTCATTTGACACAGCTTGATTTTTTACTTTGTTCATCTTCTTCTTTTTCTTCTATTGGGAACTTTCGGAGTTTTTCACATTCATAATATGTATTATATTACAATATATATTGTACATACTTATAATAATAACGTATATATTTATGTATACTATATAGAAGACGGTCTCGTTCTAAACGATCATCTCATCTTAATATTAAATATATATTAGATTAGAAATTTGATTAGTCGTTTTTGTCTTCTTATTTTCAATTGGCGATTATTCGTCATTAGACGACAAATTTACTCTTGGCATATTAAGTTTATATCAATGGACCTGTCTTAGCTGTTCATTACCGTTGATCTTCTCGAGTATCCCCGCCTCGTTACCGTCTCTCCTTGAGCTTCGCACTCCCTTTTCACTCTGTCTATTATATCGGCGACTAGCTTCTCCTCCTTTTCTCTTTGCTGTTCCCAGTCTGGACCTTTTCCCATTTGCTTTCAACGACAAGAATTGAAATTAGATGAAATAGGAAAAATGCATCTTTCGTATTGATCTTAAGTAGGGAATACTCACCTCGGATGTTCTCCTGGTCTTTTTGTTTACCGGCTCCTCTCTGTTCTCGTCATTTTCATTGTCCGAATGCCTTGAGCTGAGATGGCCGATGTACCCTTTTCTTGATTTGAAATAAGCGTTGCAACTGTGGCACTTGAATAGTGGAGCCGGCTGTGTTACTTGGGTAGATACGTGGAGTTTGTACTTGTGCCTGTACCACCTCGTTCTAGAAGGTAATACCTCGCCGCACCATTTGCAGACTACGGAACCATCGTTTTGTATCAGGTACTCCAGCAGCTTGTAAAATATATTTTCCATTCTGGATATTGGTTTCGATTAGATCGCGGGCAAACCCTTCGACACGAAACAATAAGGAGATGTATAGGGCGGCGAAAAGAATAATAGTAAGAAAAAAACAAGAAAAAGAAGAAGAAGAACTGAAAGGTCGAATAATAGTATGTATAGGAGAAGGGCGTAGGATCACCAACCTGTTTCCTGACCTCAGGCTCGTTGTCCCCGGTATCTGATTTGGCGCCTAGTTGATCCTGCCTTTCGTCTTCTTGATCGGTGAGAAAATGTACTCCGCTAACTATTCTCTCAGATTTAACAAACGGAGAATCAGACCCTCCTGTGTCGGTAAAAACTTCTCTGTTGTTAGGCGATGTGCATATCTCGAATGTAATATCGCTTGGTAAATTTGGTAGATGATGATGATGATGATGATCTGTAACGTCATTAAAAAAAACAGAGAAACATAACGTTACGCTGTTTTCAGATAATTTTCAAATTATTGTCGCCGACTAGACGGATGACGATAATAAATCGATTTCTATTGTGATGAAGGATTATGTATAAGTGGATAGAAAAAGCTCTAATTTAAATCAGACACTTCATTAAAAAATGTATTGTTATAAATTGATATATATTTTTACGATAATAGACGTGCTCAATGATACAGAAAAAAAGGTAATCGGGGGAGGGTCCAGTACTAGACTATTGCAATGTATATCACAAAGAGTTACAAAGAAACTACAATTAGATAAAAATAAAATAAAAATATTATTATTATTATATATAATAGATTTTTCTTCTTCTTCTTCTTCTTCTTCTTCTTCTTCTTCTTCTTCTTCTTCTTCTTTGCCTTCGTCTTCTTTTCAATCGACTTCTTCTTTTCGTTTTCCTCATTTTCATTACTAATAATACACAAAATATACATATATGTATAAACATATGTATACACACATATATATATATATATATATCAATTTGAAAAAAAAAATAATCATATATATACACATATATATAGTATATATTATCGTATCGCCGCGCACACCAGGGGCACCACACCAAAGATTATTACATATTATTCGTATTTTTTATATATACACATAATATTGTATGGTATATAATCGACGATAACCAGCAGCTGTATAACAATATTTGATGAAAAAATAATTTCAACCATGTGTTTTATTTATTTATTTTTTTTTGTCTTCTATTTCTTTTATCTCTTTGTTTTCTCTTTTTTTTTTCTTCTATCGTGCAGCATTTTAATCAACATAAGATATCAATAATAATAATAATAATAATAATAATAATAATAATAATAATAATAATTCATTATAACATATTCATTAATAATATATATTCTCTTATACAAACGATTGTCTTGTTATATTTTTAGCGATTAATAAATTTTATTTTATTTTTTATTTCTTGTTTTACACGTGTTTTCTTTTTTCTTTTCTTACCTTTTCATTTCTTTTCTTCTCCATTGCGTATATATAAATTTTGTTTATTATTTTTCTTCTCTTAATAAAAAGAAAGAACGAAAGAAAGAAAGAAAAGGAAGAAAAAAAACACCCCTTTATAAGGATCAGTATATGTATAGCGTTTCGTAGTTATTATTATAATATGTATATGTATCTCTGTATATATGTATACCTATATAATAGTATATAGTATGTAGAGTTAGACGTATGTTTTGTTGTTGCGTGTTTTGCGTGTGCGCGCGTGTTTGTGTGTATGATTTAATTATTTAATTTTTTATTTTTTTTGAGTCTGTGTTGTTAATATATAATATTCAATCATATAAGCCAATTAATATAATTACATGTTTTTTTTTCTTTCTTTTTTTCGTGTTTTTTTTCAGTTTTTTTTCTTAGTTTTCTTTAAGTCTAACGAGAAACAAAATAATAATATTCAATAATATTAATAATAATAATAATAATAAAACATATTAACTTGTATCAAACTAGTAATACAACGCCTTGGGGCATAAAAATTTGTCAGATTTCTCATAATCGTCGTCACGAATAGAGAGTAGATAGATTTTTTTATTTGTTTTTTTTTCCTTTTTCTTCGATTGTTCGATAATAATCGATATATGTATATTATATCTAGGTATGTATAAATTAACTTTCAGGATGGCGAAATTTAACGAATTTTTATGCCAATATTTGGCGAAAAAGAATACTCTGCTCATTTATCGCATACTTCCAAAAATTCTCCCTCCGATCTTCCCCTCCCTACAAATAATCCTATAGATTTTCCCCCCAGTTTCCCCCGTACCCAGTGATCGACGAGGTTTAGAGAAAGAATTTTAACGCCCTACAAAGTGCGGCGGAAATATATGGTATTAAATAAAAGAATAGAAAAAAAAAAAAAAAAACTCGACGAACCATAAGCGAATGAAAAGAAGAAAACAGTGTTACGTAGAAACGAAGAGAGAGAGAAATGCCGAAGATAAGAAAAAAATATAGGTTAATATAAGAAGGAGAAAATATACTAATACATTTCAAAGAGAAAGGAGATTTTCGTGGATTAATTAATCGATTAGGTTTTTTTTTTTTTTTTTTTTTTTACTTTTGCTTTTCTTTCTTTTCTCAACGTTAAATAAAGTATTTGCATCGTCGTCGTCTTTTCATCTCGTCGTATATATGTATGATCACGTTGTATATAATATGTATAATAGAATAGTGGTTTCTGTTAGGGTATTTTCTTTTTTTTTTTTTTTAATCCATTTTTCTTTTCTTTACTTTCATTTTTCCATTTAAAGCTTATCGACACTATCTTACTCCGATAGCAATAGTAATAATAATAATATTAATAATAATAATATTAATATTAATTTTACACTAGCTAGTACCCGATGTTACGATTTAAAAAATTAGAAATAAAATATAATAGTAATAATGATAATAATAATAATAATAATAATAATAATAGTGTTATTTCATAATATTTCTTTATCTTTTCTCTAAAACTAATAACATAAGAACAGGAAGATATCTCTCTAATGATTACAATAATAATCATAATCATAATCATAATAACATAACACATAGATATTATATGTATATGTGTGTGCGGGAGAAGAGAGAAGCATGTATGTTCATGCATACAATATACGTAACTCTACGTTTAGTTGATTCGGTATTGCTGGATTTTTTTTTTTTTTTTTCCGTTTTTATTTTGTATTGTATATAAAATTAAGAAATTTAACGAGAATTATAGTTGAAACGGGGTATTTTTTTCGTCGTTTACATCATATAGTTTCGTTTGCCGGCGTTTTTTTTTTTCATATTTTTATTTTTATTTATTTTTTGCTCGTTTTTATACCGTACGCGTTGCTGGTAGTAGTCGACAGTAATATTTGTCCGCGGCGATTAAAGCGGCTTTCGGCTCTCCGGCTACTTCGGCCAAATAGAGAAGAAAAAAAAAAAAAAAAAAAAAAAAAAAACGTTAAATATAAGAATAATAATAATAATAATTGGAACAATGATAACAAAAAAAAAAAAGAACATAACGAAACGAGAGGAATAGAAAATGTGGATGTAGATGATCGTAATATTATAACGTGTGCATTTGTATTTTTCCATACCTATAGGTATGTACTAATATAAAATATTGTAATATAATATATTTGATAAAATCCCGGCTTTCACGCTCGATTATTCTTTCATAATAATTAGCACACAATTGCACCATGTCGATTTCAACAACAACGACGAAAATTCTTTTTTTTTCAATGTTTTCTTCTTCTTTCTTTCTTTTTCTTTTTCTTTTTCTTTTTCTTTTCGTTCGGGTACTTGTTAGGTACGCGCGTATAATAACAACGTACGTATATATATTTTATATTTCATGTGGAAGACAATATTTAGTCTATAATAATAATAATAATAATAATAATCATAATAATGATAATCATAATAATAACAATAATAATACTATATAATTATTGATTACGCTTTGTGGTGCAGGTATTGTGCATGTATGTATGTATGTATGTATGTATGTATGTATGTGCGTCACGATTATCATCATCATAATCATAATGATAATAATAATTGAAACTGGTTTGCCCAATATTGTCAGATTGATTCAACGAGACGGAATAGAAATTTTTTGATACCTGCAGTAGCCGGAGTGCAATTCGCCTTCTTAATTTTTAACAATAATGATAATCATAATAATAATGATAATTACAACGTAGACATAAAATCCTCTCCTCCCTTTGTTTTGTCATTTGTTTTTTTTTTGTTTTTTTTTTTTTATTAAAACATTTTTGTCGATACGACGTTTATCATACACATAGTATATTTTTCGAATAGTTATGTACGTATTGCTCCGATTACTTTCGATTATCGATGTTTAAAAAAAGACGAAAAAAAAATAAAAAATAGTAATTAAATTAGAAATTGCTTCTTGCTTGTTTTTTTTCCGGTTTTTTTTTTCTTTTTCTTTCTTTAATCTGTGTGGGTGCATAGAATAAATAATTAGTGTCTAGAATATAATACGTAGAGGCGAAGTAAGATTGAGTATACATATATTATATATATTATTTAGAAGTTGGAAGAAGAAAGAAAATGAGAACGGGACAAGGAGAAACGAGAACGAAAACAAATATTGTATAAGGAAAAGAAAAAAGAAACTAAATTGAATAAATAAATAAAACAAGAATATGGATGATGAGCAAATCCGGAACTGAAAAAAAACTTTTAAACTCTGTCGGTGAATTCGATATGTAGAAAAAAAAGAGATCCAAAAAGGAGAAAAAAAAAAGATCAACAGAGTGGACCGTCGCCGTTCACGAGCCTATGATACCATTATCCAAAATCATACATTTGTTTGTTTGTTTTGTTTTCGCGCTATCCAACATGTTTGACGTAAAATATGTATACGACTGTTTTTTTTTTACTCCTTTTTTTTTGTGCTATTTTGTTACGCAGCGTACAAAATTCATGATATGTACAACGTTTAAGACTGCGGATTTCATTTTGTTTTTATTTTTTTTCGAATTTCTCTCTTTCTTCATTGCATTGAAATATCTCTGCCATCTATCTATCTATCTATCTATCTATCTATATATCTATCTATTCTTTCATTCACTAATGGATTTATTTATTTAGCTTTCTATATATTACGCTGGGAGGTGACCAAATGTAATAATAATGATAATAATAATAATAATAATAATAATATACGTTCATTAATTTTGGAGATTTTTTTTTCCTTTTCCTTTTCCTCTTCATATCTTCTATACTTCTACTTCTACTTCTACTTCTAATTCGATAATATAATCTGTCTATCTATATATATATATCTGTAATTTACGTGCGCGTGTTTGTGTTTTTGTTTTTGTTTTTGTTTTTGTTTGTGTGCGTGTTGCGTGTATAAAAGAATTGCTTGTTCATATCATATCAATTATATCAAATCATATATATATATATATATATATATATATATATACTATATACTATATAGTTAAAAAGTAAATATAATAATAATAATAATAATGAATCTTAAGGAATAATCGATAGTAGTATATAATACACTTTCCAAACCTATTAATATGCCGTAAGTAAGTAATAATAATAATAATAATAATAATAATATGCTGCTAGGCAGTATTTAATTATTGTATAATATATGTGTTTATTTGTAGGCATTATTATTTGTGTTATTCATTAATTTATTTATTCATTTTCTTATTATTCTGCTTCTCCTTCTTCGTCTTATTCGTCATTTAAGAAATATATATGTATATAAGGTACGCTATCTATGTATATTGTATATGATATTCTTCATCTTATTTATTATTGATAATTTTTCTTTCTTTATCTCTCTTAATTCATTATTATTCTTGTTTAGTTTTCTTATCAAAGCTCGCTCTGTTATAGAACGACAGAAACAATGACAGCGACAGGAAAAAAAAAAAATTAGAGGCATCAGCGCGGCGGACCTAATTATGTTAAAGCTACGAGATGATACTTTTATAATCCGTAGAGGTATTTATTACACGGTGTCATATTTTCAGTTTACTTTATCTCGTCATTCAAAGGTTTGAGAGAATCGTTTTATTTTTTTCTTTTCATTATTTCGTCTGTCTATGTATAGTTAATTTACCCAAATTTTATTTCTTCCCCCCCCCCCCCTTTCTTTTTCCTTTCTTCTGTTATCGATCGTCTTTGTCCTCGTCGTCGTCGCGGATGAATGTAAAATATATAAAACTTATCATTATATTATTATTATCAATTTGTTTTGTTTTTTTCGGTTTACTTTCAAAACTGAAATTTTTTTTCTAAATATACACAATATTTAATTATAGACTTATTTGTTTTTTCTTTCGTCGTGGAAGATCCGTGATTTTTGTACGCCTAATAATATGTTGTATATTTAAAGATGATCGATAAAATTCTCTGTCTTCTCGTAACGGCAATAATAATAATAATAATAATAATAATAATAATAATAATAATATAATAATAATAATAATAATATTATAATAATAATAATAATATAAAAATCACAATAATCACAATAATCATAATAAAAATCATACAAGAAGAACGATAACAACGGCATACTATAATTCAATATTGTACAAATGTATACATGAATCGCCGAGAAATTCGCGAGACGTATGAAAAACGAATAAATTCTAAATAAAGGACAACTCGCGATCGGAAATTTAACGACATAAATAGAATTGAAAGAATTTTCTTTTCAATACAAAACACCGAGTTATAAAGACACGCACATTAATATTCAGTCTGCTATCTTCTATATATTATGTATAATACATATATAATATTGCTTTTCGTTAAACTTATTCTCAATTTCATATTTCGGTTATTCATTCATTTATGTATGTATTTATTACTGTCTTATTTATATTTTCCGTTTTATTAATTTTTTTCTTTCTTATTATTCTCGCTCGCTTCGTCGATTCGTCAAATGCAATAAGTTGAAAAATTACCAAATCTTAGCGTTTTTTTTCCTTCCCCCTCAATTTCGTATTAGTTATTAAATATTATCATTATTATTAATAGGTAATAATGATAATAACAAGTTGCTTTCGAGCTGGATAAATTCGTTTTTACATTGAGAAAACCAGTTGGAACGAAAAAAAAACACAATGCAGAAAGAAATATCCTGTTTTTTTTTCTCAAATTGCCAATTTTTTGTTTCGTTGGATTTCTTTTCTCTTCCATTCTTGTATATCTATCGATTTTATTACTTGTAATAATTATTATTATTATGACTATCATTATCGTAAGAAGTCAACTGTTTCTTCTCCCTCTCAATTCAATTCAATTCAATTTCAATTTCAATTCTCCTCCTTTATTTCTTTTTTTCTCTCATTGTTATGATTATTATTATTATTATGATTATTATTAATAATTAATAATAGAGCATAATTATGGTAATCGGTATGCTGTTTTTATTTGTTAGGATTTATTTCTCTCTTCTTTTAATTTCCCCCAACTACCTTTCGCCTTCTTCTTCTCCTTTTCATCTCAATTATTTTTTTTTAATATTTATAATAATAATAATAATAATATATATATATACAACATACAAGGACAATTTTATTGCCTGTACATGTGTACACATACATATAGAAGTAAAAATATGATTTAGTACGGATCGCGTTTTACAAGGTATATTATAGTTATATAACAGAAGACGTTACGCAATTATATATAATATACTATGATCAAATTATTATTTAAACGAATCGTATTAATCGAAAGATTCACCATACCTTAATTATGTATTTTCATTCACCATTGTTTTTTTTTTGTTTTTTTTTTCATTTTTCATTTTCCGTTTTATATATATTTTTTTTGTCTCAATTTTTAATTATTTACTTTTTTAATATTTCTTTTTTTTTTCTTCTTCTCATATACATTTATTTATCTTATCATTTTTTTTTTTTTTTGTCGTCGGTTTTCTCATTCGTTTCTTGGTCTTGTATACGACATATATATATAGATTATATCGATCTATCTGCTTCGTGTCTCATAAATGCTTTTTTCTTTTTCGACTATTCGGTTATTCAAGTTTTCTTGTTTGTTTGTTTTTTTTAATTATTATCACTATATTTAATACACCGCGCTGTGCGAAAAGGCACGAGGATTTATACACACACACGTGTTAACTGGAGGCACGTGACAAATCGTGACAAGTCGTTATACTAGAAACATATAATTATATACCTGTAAAGTAGAATTATTTATGTATAAGAAATATACATGTGAAATAAATTGACAAATTTGAAAAAGAAAAATGGTAAAAAATTATATACATTCAATTCTACATATCTTTTTCTCTATTTTTCTTTTATACTACGTATAAAAAACTTTTCACGAAAAGATCTCTTGTAACTTCTAACGATTTGATTGTACGTACATACCGTATTTGTTACGATTGTCCGATTTTATCTGTAATAATAATAATAATCATATCTATAGAACAGCTATCTATGCGCATTTATGCATTTATGTTACACGAGAATTATAGGGAGGCGAGGAGGTATATATATATATACACATATATATATGTATATGTATGTATAAATAAACTAATTGCAGAGATACGTGATTCCTCAGGCGCGAGTTACTTCGTTTATATTTATTCAGTAATTTGTTTATTCATTCGTTTTACTCGTTAATTTATATCTGTATACTTGTTCGATATAAGAATCAACGTAATCAACGCGTCGAATCCAGAAGGAAAAAAAAAAACGGTTGTAGAATTTTCGAACCATTGTTGTTGTTTCTTAGTCAAAATGGAGTGAGGAGATTCTCCCACCTGGAATTTTCAAAGTCTAATTTTCCGCCGAAAACGTATCCGATCATCGCGAATTCGATATCAGCAACGAACGAGAAGTGAACGAAGAGAATGATTCTCTTATATTACAAAAAATTGTTGAAATATTTTACAGATTACTTTACCGACAATTATCGTCTGTCAATAAATTTATTAGAATTGTTTTTATTTTCTTTTTTTTCGGATTTTCAAAGCGTCATGGCTTTTGCTACATTCATTTCTTTCGTCGATATCAGAGTTTAGCATTACCCGAATGTATTTCAGATAAGAGAAACGAGCTTCTGAATCATCGGGTTTTCTTTACCGACAAAAAAAAAACCAAAAAAAAACGACCAAACGATAGAATATTTATGTATGTATGGATAGTTAAACCGTTGCAACAACCTGATGACAATCATCGCGTAATTATAATAATTGATAATCGTTATTATATATCGATTCAATATATATATATGTATATGTATATAGATTTTTTCTTGATTTTTTCTTGCTTTCTAAGATTCCGCGTCTACGCGGTCGTCAGATATGTGAGTTTCTATATCGCAACGCGTATCTCGTATCACGTAAGATACATAAAACCTTGCTAAATATTACAACAGTATAAAAAAAAAAATAAAAAAATTCATCCAACTTCCTCTCCCTTGTCATATCTCTCTCTCTCTTTCTCTCTCAGTTTCTCTATCTTGTTAACTGTTTCTCTTTCTTGTATAAAAAAAAAAGAAAATAATGAAAATAAAATAAAGAAAAAGAAAAAAACGAAAGAAATATTCGCTAAGGCTGAAGATAAAATCCGAAGGGCACGACGCAATCTTTGGGCATAAAGCAATCGTGGACGGTTTTCATGTGATTTTTCATTTTGTCAGGCCTAGAGAATTCCTTGCCGCAAACGGGGCATGGAAAAACTTTACGCTGATGTCCCTCGTGGTAAAGGAACGCGTGCCGTTGGAAGGAATACTTGTTTTTGAAGGTCTTCTGTATATCGAGTTTCGCGCACTCCGTGCATTGATAAACGCCTTCTGATATCGAGGCGTATCTGAAGAGATTAAGGCCCCTTACCGACATTTCGGTAAGTTGTTCGGCCGGATCTTGGCATTGTGAATTCGCGCGTCTGCGCATGCGCCGTTTAGCAACCTGCCTTACCGGCGGCGCTGACATAGTAGCGCTGCTCGTTTGGCTAGCGTTATTACCCCCACCAGCACCCCCGCCGCCTCCACCACTCGCCGGCGTACTAACAGGCGTCGTATCGCTCCATTGTCCCTGTTGTTGAGACGAGGGGGTAGCCGGGGCGCTTGGAGTCGCCGTTGGCGTTGGTGTCAATGATTTATCCTTGTTTGACGACGAGTCGCCACCCTCCGATTTGTTCGACGTCGACGTCGATTCTGGGGAAAATAAATCAAATGAACATACGTTAATTCATCGTCAATTATTATTTTATTACTTATTTTTTTCTTCTATTTTTCTCTAATTACAGGATCGATAGGTGATTCTTTTCCACGGATCTCAAAATTTATTTATTTGTTTGTGTTTTTTTTTTCCTTTCGTGGAAAAGAAACATTTCCCTCAATACCCGTATCGTGTAATTATGCATACAAAATACAAACGTGAACTATTCAGCTACGAAAAAAAATGACAAAATAAGAAAAAATTTAATAAAAGTATAAAGAAAGTAATCAGATGAAATCGCTTGCAGTGATATAGCTAATAACGACGAATATATATTATATACATATATACATTTTTTTGTTTTTTTTTTGCAACGTAACTATCGCATGCTTGATAATAAAACGCTATTTATAAGTACCTAGGGATAAGAAAATAATTCAATTAAAAATCAATCGATCAAAAACTAAATTTTCGTTAAAAGATGAGGTGGAGGATACACGTATTAGATGTTCATACACATACATACGTGTAGATGGATCGAACTTTATGGGATTGGGTAATTTTGGAGGGTATATAGCGTAAGAATCATGTGAAACAACATTCGAACCAATCAGAATAAAGCGAGTGTAGTCTCCAGTCATGTAATTGCCTGTTGTTTCACTAGATCCTCATACGATAAGTATACCCAAATTATATCTTTTTTCTTCAACTATTTTACTTTTTCCGAATGAAAACATCGTTGAAACGATATACTCAAACGAATAATAACGTGTGTTCGTGATAAATAAAAGTGGAAACAAAAATATTAAAATCATACCATTCTTTAATAATGACGATAATAATAATAATAATAATAATAATGATATAGTATATAATATACCTACAAGTACATATATTATGTACATATGTAACATGTCCAAAATAAAGTTAAAAATAGTAGTGATAATAATAATAATAATAATAATAATAATAGCCTATCTAAAAAACATACGAATATAATTATACATGTATATGAGACATACGTGGAAGTTTTGTTTATCGACAAGTGTCTCGTGTTTGGTTTTTTTTGCATTATTTTTTTCTTTTTTTTTTCAAATTATTGGTATTTCCTCCACTGTGCTCTTCTGATCTATACGAAATGTGTGTAGACGTGTATGTGGACATACATAGGTAGGTATGTATATTTCACTATGAAGAAAATTGAAGACTCAAAAAATCAAAAATAAATAAAGTTGATAAGAAACATCAAGAAAAGTAAATATATGTTTGTTTATATGTATAAGTATGCAATAGGCTTGAAGATTGTTTATTTATATATTCATTTATTTATATACCTACATGATATATACGAGCAATATGATTTGTACTGGCCTGAATAAATGGCTTCGCGCGCGTCTATGACTTTGTTAATATGTATGTTAACAATAATAATAATAATAATAATAACAATAACATTTAATTAATCAATTATCATAGCTCTTCGTATTTGTACTATACACAAATGAAAACGTTAATTAATTAAGAATTCTAGATATGATACATATTTATATTGGTAAAATATGTATAAGAAATTACGTATTCGCGACGCGAAATTAATTGCAAGATATACCGCGGGGTTTTATGAGATACCGATGGTATATGCAACAACAATATAGAAAAAGAATCATTAATCCGTATTATACAACGAAAGGATGTGTAAACACACACACACACACACACACGTATTTATTTCCATTGAAATTTATCTAATATGTATAATTATACGGTAATAATATTAATAATCATGATAATAATGATAATAAAATGAATCCAAATAATAATCTGTTTTCTTTGTTTAAATAATCTTCAAAAGCCTTATTTTCCCGTGGCAATAAAATATATACACATGCACGTATATGTATTTGTATATGTATGTATGATTGTATATATATATGTGTCCAAGTTTATTTTCAATGACAATAATCGTAATAATAATCATGATAGGTAATAATAACGATAATGATACAATCAACAATATTATTAATATTATACACATACGATACCCAACATGCGAAACGAAAAATTCATACACACGTTAATATACATAGGTCTATCTACATACCTATGTATGTATGTATGTATGTATGTATGTATGTATGTATGTATGTATGTCAACGTATACGAAAACCATGACAATAATTACTGGTAGAAAAAAAGAAATCTTTCAATTTCCCGTGATAAGGAAAGAACAAAAATTTCAAAATTCACAAATACTTTACTCATGCATACATGATTTGATCAACATTCAACGCAAATGTATAGTAGAGTGTCTTATTATTATCATTATCATCATCGCTATCAATAACAATAACAATAATAATAATAATAATAATAATAATAATAATAATGCCAATGCGAAGAAGAGGAGTAAAATCATATAGTTATCTAGATACGTGTATTATACATACATACAAAACTATGCCCAATAATCTATGTATACATACATGTACAAATATGATACACTATAACATAATACAGAATAGAATAAAATATAATATAATCAATAAGGATATATGATGTATGATATAGGTAATAATATATTGGCTATAACGATTACGACGTATATACTACCAAATAAAACAGTAATTTTTGGCTAACGTTTATACTAAATAAATCATTATTTTACACAAACGAAATTAAAACGAGAAAGAAGAAAAAAAAACAAAAAAAAAAAACAACATAATCTATGAATACATACAAAATCTACACTCAAAGATAAAATTATAATAACTTTAATAATATTAATAATAATAATAACAACAACAGCAATGATATATATATGATATATATATTAGTATATAGTTGTTAGTAGTTACCTCGCTTTTCCATCAGTTCAACGCGTTCGTAGAATTAGAATAATATATTAAATGGTATAATTATACAGTCGAGCCGAAAGACACACACACACACATGATGCACAATTAGAACAATTTATCCGCTATATACGGATGTATTGTAATGTAATTATGTATACCTAAGGTATATAGCATTTTGTAGAGAAAAAAAAAAAAAAAAAAAGATTAATTAATAACAGGTTGATTAAGCAGGTGAAGGTTGTCCAAGTTTACAGGTTTATTCCTAGTTTTTTGTTTTGTTTTTTTCCTTTTGTTTTCGTTGCAAAGGCCCTTACGATAAAAGATACGCTTATCTATTTCTTTGTATTCCAGGATAATCCAGAATAAATTGTATATTATAGATATCTCCAGTCGCAGTCTCTCCGGTATCACAGGGGGGTGGAGGTTTCCAAAGTCAAAAAAGAGGATACCGACCAACGAGAACAACAAGCTGTTTGATTTCTTTTTCGTTTTCTTTTTTTCATATTTATTTGGTGAAACTATACATACATATAAAAGCAGTTCTTATTTTTTTCTTTCCATTTTTCTTTATATTATACCCTCCTCTCATCTGCTCTTCTATCTTCCCTTCTGTCTACTCTTCGTTTTCTACTTCTTTTCTATTTATTTCGGTTAAAATCGTTTTCATTCTATTTATTTATTTATTTATTTATTCATTTATTTATATACCATTTTACAGGTATATAAGTTTATTTGGCAAATAATCCTGACCTTCTTTGTTCTTTACCCCAATGTTTTTTTTTTTTTTTTTTTTTTTTTTTACTATAAACTTTATAATAATCATCGTCGTCGCCTACTCGTTGATATCGTATCAAATATTGTATTTGTTTTTCTACTTTTACTTTTTCCTGTTTTTTTTTTTCTTTTTTTCTCTATCCTTCTCCTAGGTTGTGTGTATATATATATATATATATCTATAGAAAAGACTAATAGCTTAAAATACATATCGCAATTGAATTACATACATGTATATTCCAAGAGAATCGAATTCATAACATATTTTCCTTCTATAATATTGACTTGTGATCTATTCTTTAGGATTTCTCCTTCTTTTTTTCAAATATTCTGTTTTTGGTCGATGAATAATGAATAATCAATAATAATAATAATAATAATATATTAAATGTGTGTATGTATATATATCTACTATATATCGATAATTAGCTAACGACATAATTTTTCAATCGCCTGACGTAGGCGTCGACGAGCAACCACACCCTCCTCTTGTCAAATCTTGTGGGGCAGAATATAATATAATATAATATAATATAATATAATATAATATAATATAATATAATATAATATAATAATAATATAATGATATTACAATAATTGTATATTGAGCTGATAACTAATATAATATTATATTGACGACAAAAAACCAACTACATATTTATTTATTTATTCATGTATATAACTATTGATGTGTGTACAGGTATGTGTGTGTGTGAGTTTGTTTCATAATAATCTCTGAATTATATATATATATATGTGCAATTCCACGTCAGGCGGGCCACTTTTTTGGGTCGTAATCACCGATTTTGATCTCCATCGAGGATTTTGTACTACTCATGGATGTAAGTCTCTGGGCCGAACCAAAAGCCAATATGCGACTCTGTTGTCTTCCTAGCGGAGGTTGAAAAATGCCGTTTTTGCGCGCCAACTTCTCTTCGGCGGCTGATATCTCAGTTGTTTTTGGAGCAAAGTACCAAAGTATATAGTGATTCTTGTAGCTATTTTCACACGCTTTCCGGTGATTATACTGACATCGCTCCCAAACCAAAATTTGGCAGTCAAAAACGGATTCAAAATAAAATTTTCATTTTTCAAAAAGTTCGCCCATTTTGAAAATTCTGTTTTTTGTCTCTAAAAAAGGTTCAAGGTATCCCCTACACGTACCCGAAGTGGCAAAGTGGGCCTCTTTTCCGATGTTTTTTTATCCAAGTTTTAGTCGATTTTTCCACCATTTTTTTCAGGTTTTTTCAATTTTTTTCCTTTTTTTTGTCAATTTCGTCCCGAACATTTTCCAATTACCAGAAACGAGCTCGTCATGCGGAGAAACTGTTTCAAAAAATTGAAATGCGTGACGAAAAAATTTTTTTATTAGAATAATTCAGATTATATCCAAAAAAAATCAGATAAAAAACCAACGAAACAACGGCCCACTTTGCCACTTCGGGTACGTGTAGGGGATACCTTGAACCTTTTTTAGAGACAAAAAACAGAATTTTCAAAATGGGCGAACTTTTTGAAAAATGAAAATTTTATTTTGAATCCGTTTTTGACTGCCAAATTTTGGTTTGGGAGCGATGTCAGTATAATCACCGGAAAGCGTGTGAAAATAGCTACAAGAATCACTATATACTTTGGTACTTTGCTCCAAAAACAACTGAGATATCAGCCGCCGAAGAGAAGTTGGCGCGCAAAAACGGCATTTTTCAACCTCCGCTAGGAAGACAACAGAGTCGCATATTGGCTTTTGGTTCGGCCCAGAGACTTACATCCATGAGTAGTACAAAATCCTCGATGGAGATCAAAATCGGTGATTACGACCCAAAAAAGTGGCCCGCCTGACGTGGAATTGCACATATATATATATTTTTTTTAAATTTGTTACGATGATTTGGTAAATTTGGCGCGACGACGGATGATTTATTATTATTATTCTTAAAATATACAAAAGTACACGCCTTAATTCTCACTATACATACCTATACCCTCTCCCATTAATAATCGCGGCGTGTTCTAAATGACAAATGTAATATTCTGACACACATGATTATGTAGGGATTAAAAAAAAAAAAAAAACAATCATGGTCGTCGTGATCGTAGTAGTAGTAGTAGTAGTAGTAGTAGTAATTGAGGTGTAAATTAGAAGAAACGAATATATTTGGATGAATGATTATTAACGCGATCTTATAAACCAATGCATTTCTATTGAACACTATTATTGTTATCGTCGTGATTAGTATTTTTATTATTATTATTATTAATATTATCAATCAATATTACAGTCGTATTACCGTATTATATAATATGATAATTATATAACCCTATTTTTTACACGCTAAACGATCGGTGCATAGAAAATATGTAAAACAACGATAAGTTCTACCCTGCTGCGTCGGGAAAAGAGAATTATGTGATTGAAAAAAAAAAGAAAAAAAAAACAATAGATTTTTGAAATAAAAATCATTTCTAAAACATATTGTATAGGTATATTATAGGATTACTTACACGTCTATACTATACCGATAATTTTCATCGAAAACTATAAATTTCTCTCATTGTTTCTCATTTTTTTTTGTTTTACTTTTTTTTTGTTTTTGCCTTAAAGTCTCTTATCTAAATATTGTATCAATCTTATTTCACGATATCAATAATTATAATCGTAATCATAATTATTATCATTATTATATTATATTATATTATGTATACATCTTATATTTATTTCTTTATTTCTTTATTCATCTATTTGAATTATTTATATTTTATTATTTGGCACTAGACGGCGATTGTGAAACGACCCCGCAACCTGCACGTAATTATTATTTTTATCATTATTATTGTTAACTTTTTCATATATTTTTTTCTTCTCTTTTCCTTTTTGTTAATTTATTAATTTTTTTTTTTTTTTTTTCTTCTTCTTTCGAAAAGGCACCAAAATATTGGATCGCTTTAATCCGTACAATCAATTATTGATTTATTTGTTTATAACATATATTATATTATGTATGTATATATTATTAAAACCCCTAACAGATGTATGTAACAGATATCGCACCCCGATCTCGAATTACAAATTTAATATACTTTTTTACATATATACCTATAGGTAAAAACTTCCATTTTATTATCAATTTCTTACGTTTTTCTTTCCTTCAATTTTGTTTCTTTTCGTTTCTTTTTTTTCTCCCTACTTTAATAATGATAATAACAATAATAATATTATATTAATAATCGTTGAATATATATATGTATATATATATGTATATGAACTTTTTATTTCGCAATTCTAACATTTTTATCAATTTCTTCTCTTCATACCAATTTAATAATAATTATTATTATTGTTGTGATTATCATTATTATTATCACTTTTATAATCATTACACCTACAAATATCTAACGCTTCAAAATATACGTGTATAATTTATATTTGTATGATGTGTATGTGTATGTGTATGTGTATGTGTGTGTGTATGTGTGTGTGTATGTGTGTGTGTGTGTGGTGTGTGGTGTGAGTGGATACATATACAGGGAGAATTCGTGCCGTCCGAACAGATCGAACCGCGTTGAGGCGGCCGCGCGTCAAATTCGGCGATTGTTTCAACAGTTTTCTGATCCTTGATTGGCTGTTTCTTGAAAACAATTGCCGTTTCTGGACTCGCGGCTGCCTCAACGCGGTTCGATCTGTTCGGACGGCACGAATTCACCCTGTATGTATCATGTATATACATATGTATGTATACACAGGGTCTCGAAAAATGCGCACATGTACCTACCTATATACTGCGCAGAGTGTCGTGTAGTTTGCAAAAAGACTACTAATAAATGCACGAATTTTTCGACACCCTGTATATATATACATATGTATATACATATAATATATTTGCTAATAAACTATGCTTTTCACATACATAGATATATTTGAATTAAATTCTATCGAATAGTACAGTCTGCTTTTCAAGCCTCGTGATTTAATTATATATATTTTCTTGTTGTATACCTACATACCTACTACTGCAATTCTAATCATTAATCATTGATAATCAATAATGATGATAACAATAATAACAATAATAACGATAATATGTTAATTGTTTTTCTGTATCAAGATTTGTGTTCACTTTTTTTCAATTTTTTTTCATTTCATTTAATTCAATTTATAGTAATGCAACTGCAATGACTTTTGCAAAGGTCTGCCTTTTTTTCATACATTTATGTACATCATTTAGTATACTTAATTCCGTTAGTGACTGGTTATTCTCTTTTTCAAAGAGTAATAGGTTTTTTTTTTATTTATTTTTTTTAAATTGTTTTCCAATCAATCAATCAATTCATTTTTCCTTATAATATGGCGCAACGACAATTATATTCATCGTCGTTTATCGACAACCTTCGCAAAATTCATCATATTATTAGGATAATTATAAATATATTTTTCTACATACATTTTTCTTTCTCTATACATATTTATATATTTATATCTGCGTATATATTTTTTCTCTTACTTTTTTTTGCCTTTTTTTTTGTTATCCTTCTTTTCTGTTCACTTCCTCTTTCTCTCACATTCTCTCAGTTTTTCCAAATTACGCAATAATGGTAATAATAATAATAATAATAATAATAATAATGACAATTACAATAATGGTTGTATCCAATGATTAATATTAACGATAATAATATAATTCCCAAAAACGAACCCGAATGAATGTAAAAAAAAAAAAAACGTTCATCAATTTATCCATTTATTTATCTGCATCACGTCTAATAGCTTTTATTATTCCTTTTTTTTTTGTTTTTTGTTTTCTGTTGCAGTATTTCTTTTCTTTGAGAAGAAAATTGAAAATTTTTAAATAAACTATACACATCTACATGTATAATAATAATAATAATATAACACACATATATATATATATATAGTGTGTGTGTGTGTGTGTGGATATATAATATTGTACATATACATATAATCTATGTATTGTAGAATAGAAATAATTATTTGGATTATTGAACATAAGATATTAGATGTATGATACATGTATTTTTTATGTACACAGATACTATACGTGTACAATTGTACATTGTATGTATGTACGTGATACATGTATACCTCACGTGCGTAAAATGCCCAGTTTTTTTGTTTTATTTTTATTTGTTATTATATGCCCAGGTATACGTACTGTATACATATTTTGATACAGCACTTTTTCAGGTATGTATATAGCGGTGGTCTGTATCGAAACGCGGTTATTGTATATTGTATATAATACATATGTCTTGTTATTTAGAATCACCTATGTATAACACAAACCACGACGTTTGTCTCACAATCAGTATTGATTATGTTTCTTTCATTTTTATTTATTTATTCATTTGATTTTTTTCTGTATTCGTCGATAATTACCGGATGAATGTATACAGACATAATTTGACGGAAAAAAATAAAAAATAAAAAATCAACAACAACTAATGACATGGAACAGTAACAGATGAAATGAAGACTTGAACGATTTTAATGTTTTTTTTTTTTTTTCAATTCTGTATTTTTATCTCAATTATTTCTCACCCTCCCATTTTGTTTCGAACTTCGTGTTTCTTCTTTTTTTTTTTCTTTTTTGTTTTGTTTCTAAAATGTTAGTCTTAGCCTCTCAGTGATTAATGTATGGTTTTTTTTTTTTATTCATTCATGCATTTACATATTCATTTATTTATTTATTTTCTTCATATATAATATATATATATATGTATCTATAAGCTGTCGAGCCGCTGCCATTTTTTCTGCTTTATTTTATTTATTTTATTTTATTTTATTTTTTTCTCTATCTTATTCCCCTCATATGAATAATGTTTCTTCAAAAATTTATTAATCAATTTATACATATATATATAATAATAATATGTAGTTGCCCTGACGCGTTTCATACATAATCACGCTATAAACAAAAACAGACAAGTTTTCTTTACATGTGTCTTGCTGTTTTTTCATTCCCCCTATACAAATATTACGTTAAACTTTTTGAAATTCTTCGATTATTATTATTATTATTATTATCATTATTAAATTTGTTTAATTATTCTCATCGTCGTTACAAACATTATCGATAATTCAGCTACAAAATTCTTGTTTCTTGTTCTTCTTCTTCTTCTTCCTTCTTTTTCTTATTTTTCAAGTTTACTGAATTTCTTTTCAAATTTAGTTTCTGATTTTTGACAACACGACCCCCTCGCCCCATTTCTCCAGCATACGCGTATAGAAGGGATTGGCGAATCGTCACCTCTACGAGGTATGTTATATTTATACCTATACCTATGTATATATACATACGTGTGTACGGGGAGAAGCCGTTTAAATTGGTCCTTGTAAAAAAATTCATACACATACATTATACATACATGTATAACAATATGCTTGTATGTATAAAAAACGATTTATACGTAATTGACCCACTTTCAATACAATAATATTATCAATATTATTATTATCATCATTATTATTATTATTATTATTATTATTATTATTGTTATTGTTATTGTTATTATCATGATTTGTTAATTGATTTTTTTTTCTCTCTTCATTATTCCGTAAATTCTTCTCATTATTGTTGTTGTTGTTGTTGTTGCCGTTATTGTTATTATTACTATTATTATTAGAAAGGCAATCATTTTTTGTCATTTCTTATTATAACGCTGCCATATATTTTCGATAGATTTGAGAAAAAAAAACAGAAACGAAAAACAACAGAAAGATTCAATCTTATTCCTAAGAATCCCACATACCTACGTTATAACTCTCGAGACAAGACATTCCCGTATCGATTATCCGAAAAAAATAAAAATCGAAATATTTTCCCCCATTCCAAAAGTATTATTTCATTCTTTTTACTTTTTCAAGAATTTCAACAATACGCGATACACGTAATACGTGGTTGTATATTTTATATACATATAATAGCCTTTAGTCTCAACTACAAACCCTCCTCGGTCTAAAGTTAACGTATGATATACAATCTATGTATACATCATACATAATATTCAATAATCTACGACCCAAAACTATATTATATCAATATGTTTAATGTATGTACATAAAAAGAAGACATCAATTTAAAAGAAAGAAAAGAAAAAAAACTGGATAAAAGAACAAACGAACAAGAAACAAAATGGAACCCCCTGAAAAGCGAAATAATGTCAATTATAACAACAATAACGAATAACAATAGTAACAAAAACATATTTTACCTGCATACAATATATACCTATGTCATTGTCAACGAGGTGTAATACTTGAAAAAAATAACAATAACAATAATAATCATAATAATAATAACAACAATAACAATAACAATATTTGGCCATAGGCGTGTTTGTGTATTTTCTATTTTGTCGATTGTATCTAGGTAGATGCTTAAATACAGGTGGTCCTATATATGTTACGGCTCGGTAGAACGCGATATAACAAATTGCACGTACATAATTATACAGAAAAAAAATGCGATAATGTTGATAATCGATGAATATTGATTCAACCAACGAATAGAATAGAATAGAAGAAATCGGTGTATAGAATAACAATGAATATGAAATGAGAAAACGTTTTACGAGCGATAATAACGGAATTTTACATCATTATTTATATTGTATAGGTATGAATACCAAGAGTATATTACCAAAAGTAACAACAAGAAAACACGGTGCGATTAAAACGAAAAGATGAAAAGATCCTACTCTACTCATACAATCATAGATTAAAGTGGAATTGATTTTTACTCGACGCCACTCTGACTACTGTAATTTTGTTTGTTATTCATTCCTATTGCTTTTTCCTTCAATTGCTAACAATAATAATGATAACAATAACGACAACTATAACAGTCGGGAATTCTTTGTGTCCGACCGAACCATGCGCGCGCGTTTTTTTGTGTATGCCTGTGGGTGTCTGGTAGTAGTTTATAGAAGTATGTAGTAAGTTAAAGTAAGGGGTAGGTAAATATACAATATAAGTCACTACCGACAAGTGCCTTTTCTTCAGTCTATAATATAATATACATATATATCTATGTGTATATATATATGTATATCCAAAGTTCAGTACTATATGTATTTGCGTGCGTGCGTGTGTGTGTGTGTGTGTGTGTGTGTATAAATATCTTGTATTTTTTTTTTTTTTTTTTTGGTGTCGTTATTCTTTATATTACATTATATCATATTATATTATGTGATATTGTATTATATTATATTATATTATATTATATTAATATTATACTTTAATTGAATTTTTCAACTTCAACGTTATATTTTACTTTATTATATTATTTTCATAATAATAAACCATGATATATTGTATATCTATAATATATGTATATATATGTGTAATCGCATAACCCCGCTACAGTCTTTGTGAAATTGCATCATTTTTTCTTGTTTTATTTTTACATTTATTTATTTATTTATTTTCTTTTATTCTTTCGACGTCGAATAATATAAATTACATATACTATATACACGTGTATACATATATATATCTTTGTATCCTCTTCATTTTTCTTTCTTTCTTATTGTTTTAGTCAATGTTTTTTTTTTTTTTTTTTTTTTTAATCTTGTTTCTGTGATTGTTGTTGTTGTTGTTGTTGTTCCTAAGATAACATATTTTATGTATGTCTATCTTTCTCTGTTTTTTCCCCCATTTTTCCATTTTTCCATTTTTTTTTTCTTTGCTTGTTTAAAAAAATTCGTTAGGAACATCCAGAAGTTTGTTTATTCGTCGTCGTATTATAATAATAACCACGCACGCTCTTGACGAACGGATATTCATTCATTTGCAGGTATACCTTCATTTATATATATATATATATAATAATATACATACATATTTACTTTATTTACTTTGTTTATTTAATTATTGAACTTTCATTACCTTTTTTTTTTAAATTATTTTCATTAATACATTTTTTTTTCTTTTTTAATAAACGGGTCTTCTTCTCAATATCTTTATTATTCAATATTTTATATATGTATTGCATTTGCTCAGTCTAAACGGTTACCTTATTTTGTATATTTGATTTATCAGTTTCATTCCCTTTATTCTTCTTCCTTTTCTTTTGCAACATTATTACGTTTTTTTTTTTTTTCTTTCTTTCTTTTACGGTTCAATTCGTACAGCGCGGTCTTTACTTTCTTTTTCTTTTTCTTTTTCTCTTTCAAGTTTCAAGTTTCTAGTTTCAAGTTTCAAATTTTCCCTCCCCCATATATACTTATGTATATACTTTATGCATCTATTATGCATAATAGAATCCACGTGCATCTAGATATGTTGTATATATTCCGACTTACAGTCGTTTCTCATAATTACACTTCATCCTATTTATCTATTTATCTATTTATTTATTTATTCATTCGTTTATATTTCTCGATTTATTCTTCCTTTTCATTTTCTCCACGGTCTCTATTTTTTTCTTTTTCAAAACCAGGCCACACTTTCAATCCTCAACGTTTTTTTTTTTTTCTTTTTCTTCGACTTCCGAGTAAAACGGCTAACAAATTTTATTTAAATTGTCTCTCCATGTAATATAATATAATGATATACATATAATATACGTATATGTGTATATATATAAGTATGTATATATGCAACAATTTAAGATCTTGAAAGAATGAAAGAATAAAAAAACACAAATAAAATTGACTTTCCTACTTTTTTTTCCCTTCCCCTTTGCAGTTTAAAAATTTCTATCTATACGTAAACAATTATAGATATTATAATAAGCTCGTTTGTTTGCTAAATTCGTCTAGAAAAAATCACTCCCTATATATAATATACATCTTATCTTTCATTTCCTCTTTGAGAGGGTGAGTGCAGTTGAAATTTTATTTATTAATTTGTATTTTCAATTTTTTATATATTATACATTATAATTCGTTTAACGATATAAGCCGCCTTCCCATTTCGAGTCTTGTATCTTACACAAATATGCGCTATACGCGAATTTTTGTTTTAAAATTTCTCTTTTTTTAAAATATATATATATATATTTCTTGTTTTTTTGTATAGAAAAATGGTCGAAACAGTCGCAGAGAGGCAGGGTGTCTTAGATATTATTTTAGGGGATTTAAATATAAATTCAGTCAATCGATGGGACTTGATATAATTTAACGAACCTGTGTTTGGCTTTCTTTCAAATTTCTACTCTCTCTCTCCCCATTATCGATTCTTGATTTCCTCTTATCGTCTCGCTTCCAGCTATTCGTATAGTGTAAATATATGTAAATATTTACCCCCCCAATTCCCTACTTTGATGAAGAAAAAAAGAAGACAAAACAAGGATAATATATATTATACAGATTTTTGAAAGGTATGTACTAAGTTCGCTGAACACAGGCTTCTTTTTTTTTTTTTGTCTGTACGAATGTACGATATACAATAGTAGTAATCGAGAAACCAACTGCGAACCCGTACTCTACATATAGCAAATATTATATTATATCATCAATTTGACACATTATTTCAATTAAATTTTACGAAAATTTTGGTTATTTTTTCTTGATTTTTTTTTTTTTTTTTTTTTTCTTATTTTTCCCACCCCCTATTTTTCTTTTCTATCACTTTTATTTCCTACCCCCTCCTCTCCCGCTATTTTATATACACCTAAGGTATATATTGATTCATCATCATCATTATTATTATTATTACTCTTGAAAACAAAACAAAAAAAAAAACAACAGAAAAGCAACAACCCTTTTCCCTCGCTAAAGTCAAAAGATGTACGGTATTTTTCATATATAATAGGTACTCCCTGTATAATTTCTCTCCCTACATTTTTTTCCATCTGGCAACGCGATATCTTTGTTTTTCGAATTTTATTATTATTAATATTATTATTAAATCTTTACCATTTCGCCGATCGATAACTACACGGTGTATGTTCGCTCTCATTTTTCATTTTTTGTTTTGTATTGTTTGTCTGTTTGTTTGCGTGTCTGTGTATTTAAGGCTGTTTCGAGATACTTACGAAGTGAAAAGAAGAATCAAATTCTAGATAATAGACGATATGAATTTTTTTCAGTTAGATCAGTTCGTTTTGTTTATTTATTATTTACTTATTCATTTTTTATTTTCTTGTTTGCCTCAAATTTAAGAGAACGAGCAGAAAGAGAAAAATGTAAGACGTTTTATAATATTAATTCTTAGATTGCGTTTCAAAGTCGACTATCGAAAGATCTTAGCTATATATGGGAAAGCTGGAACTGGCGACCGACCAAAGAAAAAGAAAAAGAAAAAGAAAAGAAAAAGTAAAAGAAGAAGATAAAGAAAAAGAAAATAACATGGCCTAGCTGAATATATATAAATAAATATATATATACCTGAAAATTTAGCCTTCTTATTAGAAAACCGTCACGGTTTACAATAATAATAATAATAATAATAATATATTATTATATTCATAATTACAGAGTATAGTTAAAAGTAATAAGATATACATATAGTATTTATTTTTATTTATTATTTTTTTTTGTCGTTTTTCTTTTCTTCCTTTTTGTTTTTTATATAAATGTGTTTTGGTATAAATGAACAAAACTGACAAAATTATTAAAAAAACCGACAACGCGACGCGACAAGAATCGTCCTACGTCGTACGATCTGATAATAAATCTGCAGCGAGCGATAACAAATTAACATAATTATATAATAATAATAATGAAGTTTATTTTACTACGATAGATTATATGGTTTATGTTTATGTTTTTTTTTTTTTAATTTATATTTTTATCATTTTTTTTGTTTGTTTTTGTTTTCTTCTTTCTTTCTCTCTCAAATTATTTTACTCACGATTTCTCCATTATTCTTTAGATATAACGTAAAATTGTATTTTATACAATCAACGTTTGCTTGTTCAATTTTTCTATTTTTTTTTTTCCTTTTTTTTTCTTTTTTAGTTTCAGTTTTAGTTTTCTCATCCCCCCCCATTTTTCTCTCAACTTTTGTAAACAACAAAGTAGAGCCAATTGTATTAGCGATATCTGAATAACGGAGAAAAAAAAAAGATGAAATAAAATAATAAAAGGTTTACTCGTATCTACCGTTGTTGGCCAGTACCAGCGCCAGAGGCACCACCGCTACTACCGCCGCTGGCGGTAAGATTTAAATGTGGTTTAAAACTATGAATAATTTTAACGTGAGCAACCATATTGTCCTTCCTAGTGAATTCCTTGAAGCATACGGGACATGGATAATATTTGACGTTTGGTTTGTGCGAGGTGACGTAGTGACGACAAAAATTGCTAATGTGTGTATAAGTTCGATGGCAAACGGTACATCTGTAAACGTCACCTTCTTTAACGCAAAAATCACGTACTGACCCTTCGGATCGTTCGTTTTCAACTTTAAACGAACTTTCAAAGTCGCTTTGACTTATATCAGACTCTGTAACCAGATTGAATATGGCACTTGTGCTTAGATGCTGATGATCTTTGGATATATGTTTTTGGTCGGAATCAGTAAGTTCCATAACTTGCTGCTGATTGTCTAAAGCCGAAGAAGCTCCCGATGTCGACAATTGTTGATTAGACGACGCAGCGTCTCCGATACCCTGATGATGATGATGATGAGAATGATGTTTGCTGCTTATCGTCGAGTCGTACTCCTTACGGAAACAACGTTCAAAATCGATTCTAATCGAAGGCGAATTGGCCGCCCTGCTCGTATCGTCAACTCCCTCTGAAATAACAAAACTCATACTTTTAACCGACGAGAGTATGCCCCGTTTTAATATCAGGCTTAATTAATCCCATTTCTCGTATGAGCTAGAGTCTCTATGCGTTTACGCGAAATTTTCTCTTCATTTGAAAAGTCTTGCATTTTTATTGGGCAAGAAATCTCGAGTTCTCACTGCTCTCCACTTGGAACTGTTTGAAGTTTCCAAGCCGATATCAGAAAACCTCCCAATCGTTTTAATTTGAGAACCGTAAGAGCCTCAGAGTTCTTCACTTTTCAAAACTACGTCTAAACGTATCTTCCACGGGGTAGTTGTTTCTTTTTTGTTCTTCTAACATGCAGACTTATTTCACATGCATTTTTCAATCCACCTTTTTTTTCATTTAGTTTTCAAAATTCATATATCATTTTCGCTTCGTTCGTAAACGCATATAAACACCACCACATTCGATTGACTTAAATCTAATAATAAAGTAAAGTTAAGATATATTCTATGATAAATATGTCATTGACTATATAATAATTAGATTAATTAGATAATTTTTTTTCGTTTTTTCTTTTTTGTGGGGGGAAGCAAAAGGAAGGGTAGAGCCAGCAAAACTGTAAATGTGCTTATCTCTCCACATGTTTTGCTATGCAATATAATATTTTTTATTTAAACCTCTGTTTGATATTTCGTGATTGTTACTGTTTTCTTTTCTTTTCATTTATTGTATTTTATATATTTATATGTAAATCGTTAACGTTTCACTTATTCCATCCTTCCGCGGTCATCATTATATCATCTCCCCTTTAAATCCTTTTCCTAATTTAATCAATCAATTTCTATTTAATTCTGTTTTTCAATATATAACATGTATATATCGTCGTAATAATCATCATCATCATCCTCGTCGTCATTCTCATCGTCGTCATCTTTATAATGGTATGAAATAATCATTATTCATATGAAGAAGTAAGAAATGAAGTGACAAAAAAATAAGAGATGATATTCCATCGACAATATATTCACTTATACATACAAAAACAGTTTTCTTTTCTTTCTTTCTTTTTTTCTATTTTTGTTTGTCTTTTTAATATTTATTTTTTAAACGGCTGGCCTCCCTAGTCTCTTTCGCTTCCCCGCGTAATAAAAGGCATCAAAAAAATGTGACTCAATTCTCAACTCACCTGCGCAAGGAAAAGCATGAATATAATAAGTAATATAACAATATGTATAATCATCACTATTGAAAAATCTTCGATCTTCGTTATATTTTTTTTTTTTTTCATTTTTTTTTATACGTACATCACTTTTTTTTCATCAAACGGACGATAAAATCAAACCGAAAGATCCGTCGGTTTTCGTTTTCGTTTTTTTTTTTCTTTCTCAAATTTGTTCAATTTCGTCGATTTTTGTTTTGTTTTTTTTTCTCGAAAAACTGCGCATACCTTTAGATAGATATATATATATATAACGTAAAATATCTTCTTCGTCATCGTCATCATCATCGTCGTCATACAATATACATACAAATATATATTTATGGTACAATGATACGACGAATACGAACGTTTGCGTGTAAATTAAACCAGCGTTTAAAAAGTAAGCACCGCTAGCTGGCTCCACCCCCTCCTTTTACCAACAACCAATGACAGAAAAGTGTTTTTTTTTGTGTTGTTTACTATTTTTTTTTTCTCAATTTAATTATCTTGTATACTTCTTGGCATTGAAGAAAAAAAAAAGATGAGAAAATTTTTTTTTTTTTCTTTTGACTTTTTTTTTTGGTTTAATTTCGTTGTTTTTCTGTTGTTGTTTTAGTATTATTATTAATCCTTTATCTATGCATATAGTAATGGTAATAATAATATTATTCATTATTATTAATATAATTAGAAAAGGTAATAATAAATATTTGTCTCTTTGTTTTTGTTGTTGTTGTTCTAGTGTGTTCGAGATTATTATCTTTGCTTTTTCATTCTCTCTCTCTCTCTCTCTCTCTCTCTCTCTCTCTCTCTCTCTCTCTCTCTCTCTCTCTCTCTCTCTCTCTCTCTCTCTCTCTCTCTCTCTCGTTTTGTCTCACAATCTCTCTCTTTCTTTCTCTCATTTTGACTTGATTATTCTTCCTCTTTTTTTTCTTTCGTTCATTTTAATAATTCCTCTCTGAATCTACCTTTCGCATTCTCGTACAATAAAATATAAGCAATCAGATCAGTCAATCAATCAATCAATCAATCGTCAGTTTCTCAGCAATGCACGTGTCTTGTGTATTTGTGTGATTTTTTTTTTCTCTTCAATTCTGTGCGTGTTCTTTGTGAGTAAAAATGATCAGAGATTAATAAAAATGTTCATCAAAGTTGGGTGTTATTTGAAAGCCTACGCAGCATTCAGGGAGAGAGCTTTTTAGCCATTTGTTAATAATAATTATGTATTGTTTTCGTTGCTGTATCTCTTCAGCGACGCCATAAAAAAATATATATTCACGTACATGTAAATGTAAATCAGCAGTTAGGTTTGTTAGCTTGAAGAAAAGACAAAAAAAAAAAAAAAAACAACATATAATCGTGTTAAAATAAAATAAGATAAGTTTGGATATGTAAACACACATATACACGTAGATTTATAGATATTTATGAAATGCATTTATCTCTAAACTCGCCGCTACTCCCCACTCTCACCTGTATTATTATCTGAATTCATTAATTTTTTTCTCTCTTTCTTTCGCTTCTTATTTGAATCGAAAGGATTAAAATAATTCATTATCCAAACAATAGGAGGAATACTAATTTCTCATTGGCTACAAAATATATGAAACTTAATGCGATTGCAATTATTTTCACCCCAAAAGCCAACAGTACGAAAGTTGGATAGAATAAGATTTAACAAACTCCGATCATTGTTATCATTATTCTTATAATCAATAATAATTACATTGAACTATATTCGATTTTCTTCAAGAATCTTCTAATAATCATTCATTTTTATTTGCCACTTTTCGTACTCTCAACTTGTATTATTGTTTCATCTTTTTCCTTTTCTTTTCTTTTTTTTTTCCCTTTGGTGCGAATAACATCTGTTTCTTTTGCAAATATTTTATCTTTCCAATAGTAAGTGAATGCGTATGGTTATAAAAAACTAATATCTTTATCCATTTGTTTATTCATTTCATTTTCATTTCAAGAAAGTAATTAAGTAAATCTTTTGCCATACAAAGGTGAAGGTATGTATGTATATATCGATAATTGACGACAACAATAACAGTATATCGATAATGACAATAATTTCATTATTTATGGATCAATCCGACAAATACTAATTCAGAAAAGAGAATGATTTTTTATTCTCTCCTTTCTCTTTTTCTTCCTCGTAGGAGGTACACGTAAATTACTGATGTTAAATCTAGCCAAAAAAAACAGACTTACAGTTCTACCTGTAATTCGTTTATTCATTTATTAATTAAATCAATTTTTTTTCCCCCCTCGAACATCGTATCTATCGGTTTTATGAAAAAGTGAAATAAGTAAATGAATAAAACGATAAACCTTGACCAATAGAGAAATAGAACGAAAGTTCCCCGCTGATCCCAACGCTAATGTTTATATTACAATAATAAACCCGTAACGAGAATATGGGTAAAAAATTATGATAAAAAATATGTGGGTATGTGGCAGTTAGTTATGGTATTAGTACTGGTAGTAGTAGCAATGGTAGAATGACGTGCAAAATTGTTAGCAGCAATAAACTGGCATCGAAACATTGTCTATACATGTTAATAACATGTAATAAATAATATCAACAATAATATTAATGATAATAAATCTGCCCAAGATATTATCAGCCATGTTTCTTCTATGCTGCGATCCTACTGACTTTAATTTTCTCTAAATCGTTTCTGATTTTTGTCAGACCAAATACAAAAAGTCGCTAGTGTTTTTAGTTTTCTTTTTCCACCAATGAACAATAATTTCACTAAATGATGCTCCGTTACAAAACAATCTCATTATTCCGACGATTCTTCATAAAATAAAAAGAAACAAATTTCAAAACAAAAATAACTGGAAAATCGATACGTGAAAAATTGGCAACTGGATTATTTTCTTAACTTTGAATTCCATAAAAATGATAAACCAAACTCTTCTCTGTAGGAAAAAAGGATATCTGTAATCGTTGCCTTTCCCGCGTTTCTTTCGTTCTCTTTTTCTGTTCTTTGTCAATTAAGTACATAAAATGAATAACGATTGCTCACGATTATTCCACAGATCATGGGGCAGGGGCCAGGCAGGGGATGTAAAATTTTGTTAGTAACAAACGGCACTGTCAAAAATATCAAGGGGTGGGGCGGGCGTGTAGGGGATGGCTAAATACGTAAAGAAAACTTGATACAAAAGTTGTACAACAAATTGCGCCGATACGTAGCAATAAGATATTTATTTATATTTTCATGTGAATATTATTATACTTTCGCACGATATTTCAAGCTTTATATTATATGTATTATAGAATTTTTTAAATAATAAGATGCAGGTATCTAGTGTGTCGCCTCTTACCTTGCTGGAAACCTTCGCTCCCTTGTCTACTAGGCGGCCGAGCAAACGTCTCGTCTGGGGCTGAAATAAAGAAATAAAAACAGAAAATAATGAATAAATGAATAAATAGACAATCAACAAGGAGATTAAATTGTCCAAGAGTAGTAAAGAGAAATAAGAAACGAGTAGGTAATGCTGAGTCGACTATTTTCAATCCTCCGATGAGATATTTTGAATATAAAATAAAGAAATTCAGAAAGAAATAAAGGACGTTGATTGATTCTCACCTTGCGCCGAGGTACTGGGTGTGGGTTCGGGTTCCCGTTTAACTTTTGGTGTAACAGGCTCGGGTGTATCGGTGCCATTTTCCGTAGGTTCGCTATTCCTAGTGCTGTTAGTTTCGCTTTGAAAATCAAGTCCCATTTTCATTTCCATCATTTCAGGAGAACCTTGAACAAGATCGCCAGCGGATCCCTGATTATCAGAATTTTTCGAATCCATAGGTGTGTCCGACGATCCGCTAAGTTTCCTAGGTCTACCGCGTTTCCTCTTAGGTGCGGTAAGTGCCGAACCCAATAGCGGATGATTAGACATCTGGTGAAACCTTTTCTGAGTAACGTGTTGAAGAGAAGACGACGAAGAACCAGATTGATTTATTCTGTGTAAATTTGGCGGCGGTTGATTTACCGAATTTTGACTACCGAATAACGAAGAAGTTATACTCGGTAAATCGCATTTGTCTTCGTTAACTTCCGTAAGACCTTTGATCCTCAGGGATTCGGCAACTCTGAGAAAAGCTGTCAGCCTGTCTTGGTCGACGCTAACTTCCCCGCGATACATAAAGTCCAATAAACTTCTCATATCTACGTAAGGTACGTCCTTCAATATCACTATCGGATGTTTGTCAGGATGGCCGACGAACAACGCCTGTTCAAATACAAAACGACAAACTTTATTACCAAAATTTACTGGCTAAAATTCTATCGTTTATCAAAAATCATCTTCTTTCGCCTTTGGATCTTTGTGATATCAAAATTTGTTCCTTTCGAATTCCTATTTCATAAATTATCAGAATTATCACATCCAAAATGGCGGAAGGAATCAAAGTTTCATGATTTGAGGTTAGATTCGCATTCAGCGATTCGAAAACTACTAGAATATCGATTTTCGTAAAAAACCAAATGATTTTTTTTTATATTCTTAATCAGCAACTCGAAACAAGTTGAAAGATCGTTTTTCATTGAAATCGAACGACTTTTCAAATCCTTCTACGCCATTTTGGCTTTTCAAAACTGGTTTAATTTATTCGCTTTGTAGAAACGAATATAATTTCCAAAATGGCGGATAGAAAGAAAACTTTACTCTCCGATAATCAAAGATCAGCTGTTTTGAGGTTATATTCGTGATGAGCGAGTGAAAAATCGTTAAGAAACCGATTTTCATGGAAATCGTACAACTGAAAAAATTCTCAGCCATCTTGGACCGACTAATTTTAACCTCGAATAAAAAACAAAAGAGGGAAGAAGAAATGAAAAAGAAAGAAAAAAAAAAAACAATAGAAGATCGGCAAGCTGAACGCTAAATGTTCGTATGATTGTGATGGAACGAAAGAAAAAGATGAGGATCGATTTTTGAAAGGGAGAAATGAACGAATGAATGAATGAATGGATGAAGTACCTGAAAGTAGGGGCTGCATGCGGATAGGACCATTTTGTGAGCGCGTAATAGCTGTCCTTCGACGGCAAGTGTAACATCGACGAAAGATTCGTCGTGTAACAATTGATCGAATACAGAAAGCAAATTGCTTTGGTGATTGTTCCATCTAAGACAAAACCTCTGCGACGCCATCGCTTCGCTTCTCAGATCCGCGAGGTTCCCGTTAATGTCAGCTAACATCAGACCTAATCTTAATAGTTTTAAGATTGTCCTCCCTTCCCTCTTCTCCCTCCTTTTCTTCTTCTTCCTTCTTCTTCTTCTTCTTCTTCTTCTTCTTTTCTCCTCCTCCTCCACCTCCTCCTCCTTTAAACCGAATCTTTTTTTCCTCCTCTCTATTTCCCTGTCCTTCTCACTTTCTTCTTCTTCTTCTTCCACGTCCTTGTTTTCTATTACCTGTTCAAAAACAAACAAACAAACAAACAAATTAGAATCAAATAATATACATCATCAACCATAGGTAAGTTTATGATACTACCCGAGCAGAAATTTCATAGCGGCGCGACGTTGGGCCAATATTATTTGCCGCGCGACAATATTGGCCTACACATTTGAATTAGTATTGGGCCATCCTTGGCATGTGACGCGGTAAGATATTGGCCGCAGCGCGGCAAACTACATTGGGCCAGCATTCTGAACGAGTCGTTGCATTGGTCGCCGTTCTGTGGCCGACAATGGGCCGACATTGCACGCCAACAAACCACTCTTGCATTGGTCGCCGTTCTGTGGCCGACAATGGATCGACATTGTGAGCCGACGAACGACCGTTGCATTGGTCGCCGTTCTGTGGCCGACAATGGGCCGACATTGCACGCCGAGATGGAGCCGTTACATTCGACAACCAATATCGTACCACGGCTGGACCGATATGAACAGACGATACACAGCCGTTGTATCGGTTTGCCGTTTTCGAGCCGTTAATGGCCCATCAATGATTATCGGCGGCCGTCTCAACGTTTCTGCTCGGGGCCGGACAAAACAAAAATTATATCACCGCCAAGCTATCATGTGATTAATTACAAACTGGTCATTCGTGGCAGTTACTGGAAACATTTGAAAATAGGACAATTTTATACATGTAAGACACAGAAAAATCTCCAACATCTCGGGATTCGAACTCACGACCACCAGATTACGAAGCCAACGCCGACGCCACAGGACCACAGGAACTCACGGGTAGTTTGAGCTCGCAATGCGCTATTGAGGTACTACTTGGAACATTGATTGCCGTTCTGGCACCAATGATGGGCAGATTGAGTTTACCGGGAAACTGCCGGTGCTTGGGTTGTCATTCCCAGACCGACGTTGGTCCGAGACACCATCCAAAGCCTCTCCTGTGCGTTGGTTGCCATCCTCAAACCAATATTGGTCCGAATGAGCATACCAAGATCTCTGCCATGCTTGGGGTGCCATTCCCAGACCAATGTTGGTCCGAGAAACCATCCCAAGCTTCTCCCGTGCGTTGGTTGCCATCCTCAAACCAATATTGGTCCGAATGAGCATACCAAGATCTCTGCCATGCTTGGGGTGCCATTCCCAGACCAATGTTGGTCCGAGAAACCATCCCAAGCTTCTCCCGTGCGTTGGTTGCCATCCCAAGACCAATATTGGTCCGAATGAGCATACCAAGATCTCTGCCATGCTTGGGCTACCATTCCCAGACCAATGTTGGTCCGAGACACCAACCCAAGCCTCTTCCGTGCTTCGGTTGCCATCCTAAGACCAATATTGGTCCGAATGAGCATTACAAGATCTCCCCCATGCTTGGGCTGCCATTTCAGGACCAATGTTGGTCCGAGGAACCATCCCAAGCCTCTTCCGCGCCATAGCTGCCATTACAAGACCAATGTTGGTCCGAATATGCATGGTCATGTGTGGCCGTTACATCATTCGCCAATATAGAACCAATATCGAATGGATGTATGACGCCGATGCTGAACCGTCGATTACCCGCCAATATTGTACCAATGCAGGGCCGACCGAATTCGACGGTACAAAACCGTTCTACCAGTCAACCAATATTGGTACATTGCTGGGCCGTTTTATAAGATCCGCGGCCGTTCTACAATTTCTGCTCGGGTATAATGCAAAGATCGCGGGTATAATGATTTATCTATCTTCTTTGTATTCTCATTATCTCTCTCTCTTTCTCTCTCTCTCTCTATTTATGAGACCATGCGAGGATCGACATCATCGATAGTCTTACACGTATGTACAAAACACGTGGGTGTGCGACCCTGGGCGTAGGCAGTAGCAGTAGCAGCCGCAGGAATAAGAATGTGTTCCAAGTTCCATGCCTTTTACATAATCTTATCCCCTCGCTCCGAAACGAGACGATAAAGAAATTAAAAAGACAATAATATAATTAGAATATGAAAAATGACCGAATGAATCAAAAATGAAATAAACAACAACACCAAAACCCCATCGGACTCAACGATCTCTTAAAAAATCCTTAGAAAACAATTATACCGATAGAATTTCGAACTATTACTTATTTTTCAAAGTTTCTTTCAATGAATTAAGCTAATAATCATCGAAAAAGAATAAGAAAAACAAAAACAAAAGGAAAGAAGAAAGATGGTAGTAAATAGAATGGTAGTTTTGAACTAGACGAAAGAAAATCGTCTCTCGTCTAGTCAACGCGGCGCCAACGAACCAACCAACCAACCAACCAACCAACCAACGAGCAAACGAACGAACGAACGAACCAACCAACCAACCTGCGAAATCAATAAAATTTTCTACACGCACGGAAGAATCAATACACGGTATACGGCACATAGGTGGGTTTCGCGCGCAAATCACGTGTTCCTGCAGCAGCAGCAGTAGCAGTAACAGAAATAGTGGTAGTATATGTGGTTGCTGCCGCCACCGCCCGGTATATTTCCGCCCTGCGCCACACCTCCGTCGAGGTCTTCGATGGTACAAAAAACTCGTAACAAAGTTACGAAACTATCAATATAACTCTTATAGGTATACATCCCTACCTACTCGTCTCGAGAAACCAAAATTCAAGAAAAAGAAAATAATGAAAAGAACAACATTGCAAAATCCTGATGTGATGAAATTTGCAATTCAAACACATGCAATGGTTACGATAATGACATGAATATTATTCAACTCGACGTTCTCTGGATCAAATATAAGCAATTCGTCGAAATAAAATTAACGAAATTAGCAATGATGGTGCGAGCGTTAAACAAAAAAAAAAGACAATAAAAAAAATAAAAATAAAAATAAAAGAGAAAAAAGGACGGAAAAGTAGGGATAAAAAAAGGTTGAAGAGACCAGGAAGTAGCGTAGTGGTCAATGTTCCGGTTCGATTCGTTCGAATCAATCCCTTTTCTCGCCGAGAAGCATGCCCGATATTGCCGTTACTGTTACTACTACTACTACTGCTGCCATTTCACGTTGTAGCCATATAAGCGCAGAGTCGATGAAACGAATCGTTCGCCGGGTCTCGTCAGTTACTTCGAATTTCCAAATATTTGAAAATGAACAAATGAATGATGTACATTGAAACAAGAAAAACCGTCAAAGTGTCAACAATGTTATTGTTATCGAAAGAGTAAAAATCATATGGGGAGAAAGAAAAAAAAAACATGTATATATTTCAATGACTATCTCTTTCCTCGATTATAACCTCGTCGACGAGCGTGTACCCTAACCTGTAAAGGTATACGTATACATATAGATTGCATAGCGGGAGCCGGCGAGAAAAAGAAAAAAAAAGAGCGAGAGAAAGAGAAAGAGGAAGGGAGGATCGCGAGCTCTTACAATTAACTGTAAAGCCGCCTCGTCATTCCTGCAATAGCCAGCAGTAGTGTTTGTTCCGTTTGGTTCGGTTCGGTTCGGTTTCGTTTCGTTCCGTTCCGTTCCGTTCCGTTCCGTTCCGTTCAGTTTAGCTTACAATAGTTTAGTTTAGTTTAGTTCCATTCGGTTTGTTTCGTTCGCGCGCACTTTATACGTATAGCCGACAAACAACTCCTTCTCGCGAGAGCGGCACTTGTGCCGTGCGACGACGACTAGCGGTAGAAAATAAGGACAACGTGTCTTCCTCCATCTCCTCCCCCCCGCCCCTTTCGCCCCACCACTGCGACCAATTATCACCTGTTTAATTAAAGTATCCGAACAAATCTGTCTTCCATCGAATTAGAGGAAGAAGAAAGAAGGATAAGAACCGAAAGAAAAAAGCAAAAAGGAAAATCGAAGAATAATCTGTTTCCGTGTATGTATACCTATAAAGTTATAGTTGACAATGTGTATGGGAATCGAAACGAAGAATAAATAAACGAATAAAGAAATCAATAAATAAAAATCCAAGCTTGAATTACCGATTACCTAATTTTTCCCCGTTTTATTGTTATTTTCAACTTCCCTCTTGAAAAAAAGAAAGAAAAAAAAAACGAAGGATTATTGTAATTTATGTGTACTTGTATTTTTTTGTTTTCTCCGAAAGTGAATTTCCACGTATTCAATCAATTCTTCATAACTACAGCGAATGAGAAATTCATTTTCATTTCAACCGAACGGATATTTACAACATAACACAATATCTGAATTCCATCTATGCGGATAATTAATATATCGTTTTCAGCTATGCATGTATACCTGATTGTGAGTATACTTAATTATTACCTATATGTAGACAAGAAGAGGGTAGTCGAATGATCGCGTTCATTCATTGCTAAAATTGTAGTCAAGTCGTTGTCGTTACTTGGTCCATATGTATATTTATCTACATACAGTACATACGTATGTACATCCAACTGTACATTATATACCGATACCGAGAGCGAGCGTCAATCTTTCCCTATACAATATGCCAACCCAACCAGACGGCAGGGAATGTCAAAATTTCAAAATAAATGAATTGGAGAAAAAAAAATTGCGATAACTGATGAATATACCTATATCTAAACAGATATGTATAGATCTACCAGTCGCATGTTTCTATGCATGCAAACGTGAAAACGTGTTGTATACCTACTATAGATATATGTATGACGACTCCTGCAAAGCGCGATATACAATTGCATGTATGTAAAATGTACATACATATATGTACGTACATATACTACACCAGGTTATATGATAATTTAATACATACGTAGGCAAATTTCATGGTCGCGTCTTTAGCATAACGCAGCGTTACACATACATACATGAATACATACATACGTATCATTTTACGCAACGTACGAGTAAAAGAGACACAAGAACATATAGGACATCAGCCATAGATATATAGACGACCGATCCTGCGGCGAGCAAAACACAACGAGAAAAATCAAAAAGCGACATAGAGCGAGAATAAGATATTATGTATAATAAAAAGAAAAATAAGTATAATCAATCACCCCCCTCGAATCCATATATACAATAATAACAGTCACGATGATTATAATAGTATCAATAACATCGCGAGATGTTTTTTTTTTTTTTTTTTGTTTCTTCTTTCAATTGTTATCCGAATTTTCATTGCCACGCGTATCTATAGGTTATGTATATTTAGGTATAGTATTACAGTTTACCTCCAGAAACTTTTTCCATCTCCCGCCTAGTTCCTCATTGTTATCATTATCGTGGTGCAACACATGCGCGGAGACGATATTCCTGTATTTCGAATTGGATTCATCACGCGTTTGATATACCAATTTCCGTACAAATTATATATCAGTATATGTATAGCTAGATATCATTTTCTGCATTGACAATCTGTCTTGGATATGAAATGAAAACTGTATGTGTGTACCAACACATGAATAGTATGTCTACATAAGAGGAAAAACAGCTGACGGGTAAAAGGCGATAAGAAGTCATCAAATACCTTATGTCTTTCTCTGGATACGGCACATCGAGTCCCACCACCAACACCGTATACTTGGTGTATTGTGACGTAGCAGCCTGTATTGGATAGTTAGCTAGATCCCGGTGTGCCGTATCCAGTGGAAGACACGCATATACTATACACGATGGTCAATAGTCACCCCCCCCCCCCCCCCCCCCCCGGGATTTGAAAATTATAACGAGGGGAGGAAAATAATTTCCACATAACTATCCCTGTATAACTGCATAACTAAAAATAACCAAGTATATACATAAGTATAAGAAACACACGTTGTGCTCGTTGAATCACACAGGTGGCATCGCGGGGCGCCTCCTCTACGAATGGATACGTATGTATGTACGTAAATATACCAATATATACTTTTGACACGCATATATATACGCAGAGGAGACACTTTGGTACCGCACATAGAATGTGTATAGGTACGTAAAACGTACACAAGTCAGCCGCACCTCGGCTCGCCTCGTCTGCTATACCCGTATTATCCACCTACCTACCTAATACCTCTACTACCTCTGACCCACCACCACAACCACCATTACCACTACCACCACCACCACCACCATCCACACCAGCTCACATTACACTTACGAAGCTTTACGTGTACGCGCGACTCACGGCCACGCGTTGCGTAATAACAACACACCGAGTCGGGAGTCGCGAGTCGCGAGTCACATTCACAGTCGCAGTTCAGTCAGAAAACTAACATAACAGCATTGAGCATAGCATGGCATAGCATAGCCATGGTATGGCAAAGCTAAGCTAATCCTCTCTCTCTCTCTCTCTCTCTCTCTCTCTCTCTCTCTCTCTCTCTTCTCTCTCTCTCATCCTCTCTCTCTCACTCTCTCTCTCTCTCTCTCTCTCTCTCTCTCTCTCTCTCTCTCTCTCTCTCTCTCTAAGTCTCTCGCGTTCGTTCGGTTACACACAGGTATAGGTTAGAACATACGTATAATACATACAACAATAACGTTCGCGCGCGATACGACACAAGGATGTATGTACGTACTACATATACGTATGCATAGAAGTTTCAATGTGTGTGTGTGTTTTAGCTGCACGAATGGATCATCATCAGCAGTAGCAGTAGCAGTAACAGCACTCGTGGTCGTGATCGTGGTTGTCGGGAATCGTTGCCGGCGCGTATAATAATTATTTATCAAAACACCCCGACCTTCGCGATCGACAAACCTGACCAGACTGCGACGTCGCGCGGCGAAAAAAAAAAAGATAAAGAATAAGAATAAGAAGAAATAAGAGAGAAAGAGAGAGAGACATAGACGAGGTGCGGAGGGTTAGACGAGGGCAATACAGGGGCGGGAGTTAAGGAAAGATAAATTATCTCTCTCTCTCTCTCTTTCTATATCTATACGTGACTATGTATAATGTATAATGTACTACGTATATAAAACACATTATGTATATTCGCGTTCGTCTCTTGTTCGTCTTTTTCTCATTTCCTTATATTATTCACCTCATCGTCGTCCTCTACCTTATCTACTATACATACATACGTACATACATACGTGTGTGTATATAAGAAAGATACAAGATTATCATTTCATACATATAGGTACCATAAGTATACGTATTGCAAGGATACGTATCTATGTTACATACGTACATACATGGATGATAAATAACAGACAGAAAATACTGTATTTTCATTTTCTTCGAAAGTACATACATGTATATATAATGTATGATAAAAAAATCAAATAACAAATAAAAAAGAATTAATTCGCGGTCCATCGTCAAAGCGAAAAGGACAAAGTAATATACCTACGTATTATTGAACATGGTTTCGATATACATACACACAAACATGTATGTATTTAACATATAAATTCGGTAAATACATTTACATATCTACATATACGTAGATATGTAATACACCCGCCATACATACTCTAGAGTTAGTGGAAAGTTTTTTTCAAGGATATTTTTAGTACCCACACACACACACACGCGCGTATAATAATATTGCATTATACCGTATGTATGTAGAGGGTATCGTACTAACCACCCGATGGCACGGCCGAATGGTGCACAATATCTCAAACTCGTTAATTTATATCCTTACTAGCATATAATATATATATATATGGACATATATTTTTTCCCCACAACTAACATCAACGATATGATACGTATGTATGTGTAATTATGTATTATATTTATCGATAATATAACCATATTAATATACCGACACCTGTACACATACTATTGACGAAACAAAAAAAAACCTAACCTAACCTCCCAAAGAAACACGCCTACGCAGGTATGTAGCACACATCATACGTGTATTGTTGTCAAAAACCATCCCATCCATTCATACGTATATACATATTTGTCCATCTATACTTTTGCCACTCCGCGTCGTAGTCGTTCGTCGTCGTCGTCGTCACCTCCCCACGTACGCAGGGGAGTGCCAGGATGTGCTTGGGGACGATCATGCCACGTTATAAGTATACCATAGTTCGTTCGTTTGCTGGCACACGGGAGTCAGAGTCCACGCGTCAAGGGTTTCGCGGGAATGGTTGACAAGGGAGGGAGATGAGAGGGAGGGAGGGGAAGAGAGAGAGAGAGAGAGAGAGAGAGAGAGAGAGAGAGAGAGAGAGAGAGAGAGAGAGAGAGAGAGAGAGAGAGAAGAAGAAGCAAGGGAGGGGAGAGGGGTTTATCGTCGCGGTAGTCGTCGGTCGGTCGGTCGGTCGGTCGGCAATACCAAGCGTGGCCCAGATTTTCAAACGTGTTCGTATGTTCAGCAGGCAACGCAACGCGACGCCGCGCCACGCCAGCGGTCGAGTGTAATTTTCTAGGATATCATCTATTTCTCTCTCTCTCTCTCTCTCTCTCGCTTTCTTTCTTTCTTCTTCTAATCTCCACGGTGCCGTATCCCGTCATCCTTTTTTTCGCATTTTAGTTGCAAAGGGCGACTGAATCTTTTACCCAACCTAACCTAACTCAACTTATACATCGCGCAGCGCGCTCGCCGAATAAATTCGGCGAAAACCGCTCCTGCCCCCCTCCCCCTCTACCTCCTCCACCTCTCGGCAGTCTCGACAGGCCTCCGCTTACGTCATATCTATTAACTAATCGTGGAAACAGGGGTTCTCGGATAAAGAGAAGGGAAATAAGGTTAAGGTGGTGGTGGAGAGAGAGAGCGAGAGAGAAAGGGAGGGAAGAGGGGACGGTAGGAAATACCAAACGATAAATACCCGACCCCTCCCCCCCCCCCCCCCCCCCCCCCCCCTCGTCGAAGCCTGTTTCACCGTTATCGGAAGTTTCTTTCTTTCTTTCCTTCGCGGTACACGATTTCGTTTGGTTTCATTATTTGTTTTTTTTTTCTCCCATCTGTTCGTTTTTTGTTTTGTTATTCGATTCAATATTTGTATCACGTGTAAGCCGAACGAAAAAGGGGAGAAATAATCGACGATAGAAAGCAAAAGCAAACAAGAAAAAAGGGAAAACTTACTCCACGGTATGTGGAAATGAATGAATGTGTATCCTATGATATTGTAACATTTTTTTCCCCAGTATTTCGTCGTCGACCGGAATGACATATATACTTATAATACGTAACAAATCCACGTATCTACCGATTCAGAGGAATAAATAAACAACCAAACGAAACGAAACGAAACGAACCATTGATTGAATAAATAAATAATCACCTATGTATTCGTCGTCGTCGTATTATGCGGCACGTGAATTCCGACGACGTCATCGATGACGCGACACGCTCGAAGATATATATCTATATATATAGATACGTATATATTTCGTAGAATTATTTAAAACAGGCTCGTAGTCGTTTCCACACCAAACACAACAATAACAATATCAACAACAACAACAACAGCAACGACGATATTATCGATCAAGGATGATAACAACAATAACAATAACAGCAACAACAACAACAACAACAACGAAAACAGTCACTTTTTCACAGCCCACTATATTCTATAACGAGTAAAATATAGACTCAGTCGGAGTTATAATATATACAATATTATATCATCTATCTACGTTATCATCCGCGTTATTCCCAAACAACACCCGCGCCGAGCACATGGTCGATCGTAGTCTCTCGTATGTATGTACTACGTTCATTCGCTCTTTCTAGACTATCTCCGTACATACAGATGTATATTATAGATCGACAAATTGAACGATGTCGTTCACTAACTCGCACTAAACATTATAACAAATACTTCGCGCTTTATTTATAAAGAAAAAAAAGTTTGTAAACATTCAACAAACATAAAAATTCCCAATTGTTGTTTTTTGATGATAATTTTCTCGTCGTCACTGATTGTTTTATTATTTTTTCGAGGTTAGGATT
>OZ022394.1:21270636-21280636 GCA_963989295.1 Ametastegia equiseti
ACTACATACTTACTTGCTCACTTACTTAGTCAGTTAGTTACTTACTTACTGACTGACTGCCCGTTTGTATTTGCCACACCACTGCAGGCACGACGGCCACGGGCTAACCCGTGTATACGCGCGGCCTTCTTATTACTACCTACTTGCTGCGCCTTCGAGGCACCATAATATAACGCGTAACGCAACGTGACATAACGTTACGTATTGCATCTCTACCTACCTACCTACCTAAGATTGAGCTGAGAAACGCGAGTTGACTTAACCTAACTTTTATAGCTTTTAGTCAACGTTTCCGAATGTAAACAGAAAAAAAGAAAGAAAGAAAGGAAAGAAAGAGATAGAGATTGAGTGAGTTTCCCATTCTAAGTCAAGTTTCATGCCGTTATCTGACTTTCCTGGCCCTGCCTCGCTCTGCCCCCGTCACCTCCTGAACATAGCGAGACAAGGCAAAGCAAGTCGAGTCAAGTCAAGTCAAGTCAAGGCATGGTATGGCATAGCGCGGGCAGAACCCGGCCATCTTGGTTAAACCTCCCCTCCCCTCTCTACCCCTCCCTCCCTTCATCGCGCGGCGGCGACCGCTGCTGCTCCCCTACGGACAACCCCCTACCACCCCCCGCGCTCCATGACGACCACGACGACTGCGACGCCGCCCCTCCGCGGATCAGCCGACACTCGCATAGGCGCCTATCCCGCGCCTTTTTTTTTCTTTTTCTTTCGTTTCTAGTTTTCTTTATTTTCTTATTTTCGATGTTTATAGTAGTACAGCCGACAGGTCAATTCGCTACCAAAGTTTTTAGCTCCACGTATGTACAAATGTGTGTATTGTACGATTTCTTTCCGTAGCGTATTATAGGTTAGAATTACCGCGGGCCAACCTTTGTCATTTATTCGTACGTAATTGATTTCAAAGGATTTGGAAATTTAGGATCGAGAGAATTTAGCCAAAGTTTCTATTTTATTTCTATTCACATTTTGGTTTTGTTTTTCTCATTTTCTCTAATATGTGGGTCGTTGCCGACTCACGCCCTTCACCTAAACCAGCTCCTCGAGCCTACTCCTCTGCGGTATGCCTATACATATACATATACTAGCGGAAAATTCAAAACGGTAATATAATATGTCCCGTTATTATATGTATATAGGTATATACCCAGAGAGACAAGTGTCTAGATACATACATACGTATACTACCACCATACCTACATGTGTACATACAATAACAATAAGCGAAAGAACAGATGCAAACGCGAGGAATTTTCGGAATTTTGTCATCAAATCAATTTTCTTCTAGTCACGTTGAATTCCGAACCGATGCGAAAGATAAGACTCTGGGGGGCCTGGAAGAGACAGATGATAGTTTTTTATCAAAGGGATTACGCAAAATCGGAATTTCGGAGACTCTTTTGAGAGACACGGAGGGATAAATGAAAAAACAAAAGAAATGAAAGAAAAATGAACAAACAAGGACAACGTGACGGTATGGCAACAATAACAATAACAATAACAATGATGAGGAGAGAAAACCGTAAGAAGGTTAAATATCGACTGAATGAAATATCGGAGCTGGGCTATACAGCCACGTGGCGGAGATCGCTCGCTTACTCGCTTGCGCTCGCTACGTGAGTTCACGATAAGGAAAAAGACCAAAGAAAATGCCCATGGTGAAGAACGGAGCGACCTTACACGCCCGTTCGTACATACATACATAATACATACATACATCTCCATATAAATGTTACATTATACTATGTCATATTATAGAACGAAGACGCACGTGGTCGGTTATAGAGATTCTCGAGCGGTTATGATATTCGCATATTATATCCATACTTATAATATCTATCTATGTATGTATCATGTACATATGTATGTACATACAGTTCTTCATTATCTTTTTCTCAGGCTGCCATCGTATAAATTGATTAGAAAATCCGTGAAAAGGCGAAAATAAATAAAATGCAACTCATTGTCAGCCTTAAGAAATTTCATGTGCAATTATGAATCGAGTTACAATTATTATATTTACGTAAAATTAATTCCATGATAAGCTGAAGCTAGCAGCCAAACGTGCTAAACTTCTCTTTTAATAAGGATGAATTTGGTTTCGCTGAAAACTGAACAAAATTTGAATTCTTATCCTTCAGAGACTTATTTTTATATATAACGCATTTTATTTGGCTAATAATTTTGGCGGCTAGCTCCAGCTTCGTTGAAATTCAACATACGAAAAGTGTATACGTGGGGTTTTTTTTTCGACAAAAACGATATAAAAATTCATATCAACAATTATGGAGGATTGTTCAACGTTTTATTCGGACTGGCGTAGTGGCAACATATAAAAAAGAAGAGATTTCGAAAAACTCGCATAATCAGCCTCACACAAAAAACGTCTTGATAATTAATTAACTGAGACTGAGAATCTTGTCTGCAGTGCGAATACGGCGAATCTTGAGTTTGAAAAAATTCATCCGGAAAAAAAATAAAATAAATAAATAAAAATACGACAATCAAATTCCCCCGAGATTTTATCGATTGTTTTGTTTCTTTTTCTTCCCTCTTACCACAGATCTACATACATATATCGTAAAGATTTCAATATTTCCACTATGACTGGACTGAGTCCTTGTAAATTGAGAGAGAGAGAGAGAGAGAGAGAGAGAGAGAAAGATGGAATGAGGAACGACGACGAGGGATTCGCTATACATATGTATTATAGTCACACGATTATTATTATTATTATTACGCGTGAGGAGGGTAATGCAGGAATTGTTTTTCCAACGAATAACAACAACGACGACTACGACGACTACGATGACGATATCACCAGGAAGGATAACAACAATAGTATTATAAGTCGTAAAGTCGAGCGCGTAGCGCGCGGCACCCCGAGGGTTGGGCGCCTATGTCGAGTGGCTCAGTCGCTGCTGCTTGCTGCTGCTACTCGCCACCACCACCACCACCACCGCCACACTCTCCGTATTCGTCGAACGAACAAATACACACAAACACACGCAAACTGGTAGATAGCGAATAAGCGAGAGAGAGAGAGCAAGATAGATATGAATGCAGAGACGTGGATATAGAAAAAGCTGAGAAAGACACAATCACACACACACATATTGGAGAATTTATACACGTAGAGTCCGTCTCGACGCGATATTTACGCAACCCTTTAGCCTCCCGCACACAAACGCACCCACTCCACAAGCCGCCACACCATCACCACCACCACCACCACCATCATCATCATCATCACTACAACCATAACCACAACCACAACGACGACGACGACGACGACGACGCAGCACACGTATACATACGCGTGTCACGATATTCGTCGTGGTTCGTTTCGCTGTTGCGAGGGGGCTAGAGCTCAGAAAGCCGAGCCCCGATCCCCGAGACTTGGGGCGGGTTGTCGTACGATATAATACTAAATCCTTGGTATTTCAATTCCGTTTCTTTGTTTCATTTTTTTTTTCCTTGTTTTTTAAATTTCTGTTTTTTTATTCCTTACGATTGAACAGATCCCGTCTCTGTCGGTCGATCTCTATCCACCATGGGCATGGTTAAGGGAATGAGATGTAGTACATACGTATATCAAAAAGCAGGTACGATATAACGTTGGGCAACGACGACCCTATGATGAACATAAAACCGAAAAAACGCCTATTTTCATATTATCTTCACCCACCGCGCGCACCCGTGTCGATTCACAACAATTATCACACATTTCTTCGTTATATAGAGGTATAATATCCATTTCTCGTTCATCTCCTCCTTGGGGTCATGTGCCCGTTGGCAGTCAGGCAGGGACACGTTCGCCTGATTTTAGTTACCCGTGTTTCACACGATTCCCCGATAAAAAACAAGAAAAAACAGAAAAACAAAAAAATAAAAATAAAAAAAACTTCGCGTACCGAAACAACACACTATTATAATATACTTACTACGTCGAATCGCATCGAAGCAATGAGAGAGGGAGAGCGAGAGAGAGAGAGTAGCACGTTTTAATGTAAAACCGGCACACTTGTAAATACCGTCGAACTGATTACGAGATTTAATATGTACGAATTAAAATCGTCGTAGTATGATTTTTAGGGATTCGATGATGGCGTTTTCACTTGAATTCACTTTGGTTTTTTTTTGTTTGTAGAAAAAAATCCGTTCACTTGTTAACAGCGACTCACCTTGGCATTTTTTGGGGTCTCGATTAATCCTCGGGGTCGATCCTCCAAAGGGGACGTGGGATATCACCGTGTCCGTACTAGGACGCCATGTCAGCAAGTTGATCCCGCAAGTTCTCTATAGTCCCCGCTACGACCGCCCGTGAATTCCTGATACAGCCTTTACGAGAGCTGCACGGAACTGCGCCTACGCCCGATACCCGAAGAGTCCCGAGTTCCGTTCGTTGTACAATTCGCCGCACTGCTAAGAGCGCCCACCCGTACCAGCCGAGCCGTTTCGCGCCCTTGTTCAACAATCGGTGGAGATCGCGCGCCCGCTCGCCTCCGCCTCCACCGCCACCGCCGCCGTTGCCTCCCCGTACGCCTGGTCTCTATTCGAGGATTTTCGCTCAACCGCCTCTTCTTCTCTTCTTCTCTTTTCCTCTCTACCTCCACAGCCACCCCCTTCCTTCTCCCCCTCTGACTGGCGCGGGGGCTTAGAAAATAGACATTTTTTTTGTTTTTTTTTTTGTTTTTCATCCTCGGTAATACCAACGTCGTCTGTTTTTTTTTTGTTTTTTTTTAAGCAATTTTTAAAAAACAAACGAACGAATGATTCCTTATCCTTTTGTGTCTTTTTATAATTCATAGAACAACTGAGCGGTGGCGTTTCGATCGTTTTGCGTTTTATGCATTTCGGGGGGATCGTCAACCACCCTCCTATTTTTCTAAGACACGGTCTCGCGAGAATGAAATAATGAAAATTGAACATACGTGAAAAATGAAACAATCGCCAACCACCCTCCCGGCAAGATTCGAGCGTTCCGATATTCTCTTTTGTTTTCTTTCGTTTGTTTCTTCTCTAATCCATCGTAAAAATTCATTTGTTGATATTATTGCTTGAAACAACCACCTCGCGAGGAGTCGTTCTTCGATTGTTTTTTTTTTTTTTTTTTTTGTTAATTTATTTCTTTTAATTTTCTAAGACACGATCTCGCGAGGATGATATAATAAAAATTAAACATACGCTTTGAAAAATGAAACAAATGGGTTAATTTTCATCAACGACTGTATTATGTATGTAATGAAAAAAATCGTAACCCTTTCCTCCCCGTTCTATTCCACCGTGCGACGAGCAATATAGCAAAATCAACACACGTACCGCGATATATGTATATCTATATAGGTACCCAAGTGAGCGAACGAGTGAGTGAATGAGTGAGTGCCGCGTGGTCGCACCATCTCTACGTATCACCTTATACATATATACAATCTACCTATACATACAATAAATGTAAATGCCGCGGTAGTTAAATACTTGTACTTAGTGAATTTCTCAGAGACTCAATTTCGGTGGTACCGGTTGATTTTCCTAGTTCGTATATCAATCCCCGACAAATAAGAAAAAAGAAAATTGATTATGTATACATATTTATCACCATCTCTAACGTATTGCATGTGATCATGCTGCTGCACTTTATACATATACGTAATTGTGATAAGCTTATATAGAGGGTTGTACCGCATCAGCATCAGCATCAGCATGTGAAGTGAGGTTAGATGTACCCTGGGGTCGGTGGGGGGGGGGGGGGGGGTGTTAAAGAAAGAGAGGGAGAGAGAGGAGAGCCAAAGGGTAAAATCGGGGCTGGAGGCGAACGGACGACCGTAAAGATCCCACGAATCTTTTCGGTCTTGCCCGAGAGGTCCGATAAAAAGACCGTCCATGGGCCCCGCGATGGCCCAACCAACGGACTCCTCTCTTCTCTGCTCTCTACGCAAGCGACGAAGAATTGTACATACACAAAAAAAGCGAGCGAGCGAACGAACGAGCGAGCCTTACGAACGAGGGCGGGAAGGAGGAAGGCAGGGAGGGTGGGAAGGAAGGGGACAACCGAGCTGACGAGGAGAGGAGAGGAGAGGAGAGGAGAGGAGAGGAGAGGAGAGGAGAGGAGAGGAGAGGAGAGGAGAGGAGAGGAGAGGAGGAAAGAAAGGGGGCGCGATGAGGGTCGGGTGCGCCGCGCGCGAGAGAGAGACAGAGAAAGAGAGAGAGGGAGGGAAATAGTCACGGGGCGCGGCGGTGGAGCGTAGCCACACGATGATTTGACTCCTCTATAGAGCTCTCTACGGCAACTATGAGCTAGCTAGAGGCCTCGCGTCGTCGTCGTCGTCGTCGTCACCACTACCACCCGACTTCTTCTCTTCTGGCTCTCATCCACTAGCTCGCTAGCCGCTTCTATACGTAACGCACCAGCCAGCAGCACGGAGTCTAGAGTGTCCTTGGCTTAGCGCGCGATGTGCTTCGAGCCTCGGGCTGCCTAGCTGCTATAGCCGCTGATAGCTACTCGCTACTCGCGGGCTGCTTCTCTAGCTAGCGTGATTCCTAGCCTCTTCTCGCGCAGAGAGCTAGCCGGTAGGAGCCTGTGCACCACTATACAGTATACACGCGGCGAGCTAGAAGAGTCGAGACTCGAACAAGGCAGATCTCGGTGGCCAGCGGCTAGTTTCTAACCTCTAGCCCAGAGACCAGCCCAGCCTGCTGCCCAGAACCCATCCTAGTTTCATGCGTGCATGCCTCCACTTCGGCAGTGCCGTACAAACACGGGGGTTGACTTGACTGCCTCTACTATTCAACACATGTATTAACATCCCGCCAAATAATCCTATTCATATCCCCCCGAACAACGATTCGAAAACAATCATATATCGTCGTGTATTTAAAAAATTAAACAATTTCAAAAAGAAACGAAAACAAAACTAAACTAAAAAACCAAGTTCCCTTTACACAAAATTCATCTATAGATAGGATCGAAAGATATACAGAGACGATCCACGGATACAAATATCGATTATCGTTATATCATTGTTATGATAATAATGACTGTAATAGATAAATAACTATTCAAGTTTCTATTTCTGTTCTATTCTATTTTTTTTTCTCTTCTCCTTTCTTGTTCTCGTTTCTTTTCCTACGAAGGGGGAAATTTTGATTTCGAGATATCAAAGTGTAATTGTACAACATACATAAATTACGACGGATAATTTGAGAATCACATAGTTAATAATTGTTCCATATAATCTTGAGGATAATTCTCGTTTGCCCGTTTAGCATAATACAATGATATGATATGATATGATTTAATATGATATGAGATAGGAATATCGAAGTTGCGCGTAGGGCCTTTGCGATACGTTCACGGTGTTCTATAGGGAGGTTGAAAGAACTACGACGACTCTATGCGGAGTGGCGGAGGGGGGGGGGGGGGGGGGGAAGAGGGAGCAATAGAGAAAAAGAGAGAGAGAGAAAGAGAGAGAAAGAGGGATAGAGAGAGAGTCAAGAAGCCGGGGCTCCACGTGTCGCTGCGTCGCGGGGTGTTGACCCCAAATAGCTTTTTTAAAGTGACGTAACTTCGAAGGGTTGAGAAAGAGTCGCTGCTCGGCGTGGAGAGAGAGAGAGAGAGAGATACAGATATATATATATATATATATATCATAGCTAGACAGCGAGAGAGAGAGAGAGAGAAGCGTGAGGTTCCGACCGTAGGCGAGGCTAGGCGGCGAAACTCTTCACCACCCCCCCCCCCCCCCCCCCCTCCCTCCCTCCCCGCGTCCCGTATAGTCAACGTTGCAGTCATACAGTCGGTCGGGCCCTTGGCGATGTTGTGTGTTGTGTTATATACCGTATATTGCCGTTGCTGGCTTGCCTATGATGCCTATAGCCTATATAGTATACCTATGTATAGGCTCTCTTCTTCTACACACTACTAGTACTAGGTACACTCCTCGATGGTGAAATATATGTAGGTATAGAAACAGAGACACATACGTACAGGCATGCGTAAGAAAAAAAATACACCTTTACATACCATAAATACGAAAGATCCTTTCGTTCGCAGCCTAAATATCATACGTACACACGTATATATATTCCGTAACGGCAATACAAGTAAACTTGTCGTGTGTGTGTCTATGCGCGCTTGTATTTGTTCGCCTGTTGTATGTATCATGTATATGTAGCGAGATAGTGGTGGGTCGTAGGTATGAGTTAGTTATTGCTCAATTCGCCGTTCGGTGTTCATAGTTCATGGCGACGAGTGTAGTAGGACGTGGGGGGGAGGGGGAGGGGGAGGGGCAGAGGGTTAGAGGAGAGGAAGGCAGGCAGGCCCCGAGGAGCCGTGGGGAAGCTAGTCAAGAGTACACAGAGAAGAAGAAGAAGAAGAAGTAGAAGAAGTAGAAGAAGAAGTTTGGGGGCGAGGAGAAGGAGAAGGAGAAGGAGGGGGGTAGAGAGCGCGTAGACGTAGCGTATAGTCGCGAGGACGGCAATATTATACGTCGCGACGTAAGAGAGACTGACACGCGCTATTTGCATTATACTACTTACTCGATCCCCGTCGTATGTGGTACTTATTGCCGGGGTGGGGTTCTACTGCTCTCTTCTCTTCTCTTTTGCGCCGAGTCCCCCTCCCTTCCTCCCTTCCTCCCTTCCTTCTCCTCCCCTCGAAGGGACTTTGCCTGACTGACTCTGACTGACTCTGACTGACTGAACGACTATATGAATGCCTTTATACCATACTAGAGAAGCCTGCGTGCCTTTTTGGCCACGTATTATAATACATACCGCGCAACCTATACATGTATGTACGTATAGTATAGTATAGTATAATATACATATACCTATACACCTGTTCGTTCAACAAGCGCCGCCACGCGTCTATACGTCTTCCGAATCCCCCCCTCCCTTAACCCTCAATTTATACCTACTACCTACTCGATTCGCACTCGATCCCCCTTACAGTGTTTAGTCGTTTGTGTACCTGGTGCAGGTGATCCTTTGCATTGATTTGTATTTTACCCTTTTTCCTTTTCCATTCACTATGAGTAATCCCATCTCATGATCGTGGGGTGCAAACCGAGTCTTATGACATATATGCATAATTATAACTCCACATTTTGTTGGCTGTATAACTTGTAACAAATTTTTTGTAAATTCAATAAAATTTTTGTCTGTGGAAGTAAAATGTGTAGTTGACTTAACAACAAATTTCTTTCCGCAGTTTTTTATTCGAATTATTAACACTCGATCAAAACAGTTTGTCGATTGTTGAATAGAATTCTGTTCAATCGATAAAAAAAATCACCAACAAATTTGTTGCTATTACTTTTTTTTCATTGCCTTCCTCAATTCGATTGATTGGCAAAAAAAAAAAAAAAAAAAAAAAAAAAAAAAAAAAAAAAAAAAAACAGTATCTCATGATGTTTGAATTGTCTAAATTCACACGGTTTTCCATTCTCTATATACATATATTCCTTCCTTCTATATACTATGTATATAATCTAATAGCTGAATTGATTCATATGCATACATACGTTCATAACGCACGAGTTGTATATGAAATAATTGAATTATTTTACAGATTTTTTCCTCGATTTTTTTTATTCGGAATTTTCATTTTTTTTTTTTTTTCTTCTAGGTTATGATCGTTTGGAGTTGCTTAGGGCTGTTGCTGCACGGCGGTATATGCAGTGCGAGTTTCCTATCTTATCCATATCTGTATATTATACATATATGTATACACATGCGTATATTATATACGTATATGTATAATACCTACATGGAGCTGCAGCAACACCCTAAACCGCCGATATACATATACCCTACCTCTCTTCTCTATATTTGTTGTTTTTTCTGTTTTTCTTTTTTTCTTTTCTTCTTTCAACTATGTGTTTGTGCGATGGTTATAAGGTACGTGCATCAGCGCGACTTAGAAAAAGAGAGAGAGCGGGAGAGATAGATAAAAAGACGTACTCAAATCCTGCGCACGATTGTAACTACACATTGT